>JARHVA010003301.1:1872500-1875000 GCA_037957365.1 Torreya grandis
AAAATGTGGATAATGTTAAAGTATTAGAATAATTTGAGGTATATAGACACCCACATCATCATGAGAGGAAACAATCATTCTGGCTATATGAAAAATTAGATTTCCAATCACTTTAGCTATACATAAAATCCAAAGAAGAAATACTATGGTCAAGTATGGTATCAAAGCCTCCACATAGGTTCAAGTCATGGATTAGGTGGCTACACTAGCATAACAATGTTCATTCAAGGCTTGTACATGTGGGGGATCCTAGTGTATGGGTGCAAATTCAACCCAAAGTCTAGGCTTTGGAAGCGTGGTGGGATGTTATGATCTTAATGGGTAGATTTCACTAATGCCTTGAGGTTTTGGTGTAATAGTTTGTTACACAAAATAATAATATATATTATAATTTCAATTTCCCTTAAATTCAAGGAGAGGAAAAAAACACAATTTATCTTCATTTTAACAATAAGAGAAAGATATTATTTATTTAAAAATTATTATTCAACTAAAAGATGAACAAAATTTCATTTGTAAATATAATATATTTTTTATTTAAGGAGGATGAATATTATGTAATTTATTTTTATTTTCAAAACTACATAACCAATTTACATTCAACAATATTTGAACAACCTATGAGGAAGGGATAATAAGGTAAATATGTTTCAAATCATCTACCTATTCCTAACAAGATAGAACTTGTAAATATGAAAGAGATAAATGAGAGAGGAGAGAACAATACATCATTTTCCATATTTTAACACTATAAGATTATCTTTTGACACAATGCTAAACTCCATTAAATTTTAACATGGGAGAAAGGTAGAGAGAAAGGAGAAAATACATAATTCAAGCACAAAAACACCCACTAATTATAACTTCATATTTTTATTATTTGATTTAGTAATTCTTCTTCTATACAAGATGTGATAAAATTATATTTACCTCATCTCCTCCATTTTACATGCCTACAACAAGCCCCCAATATCCATTAATATCTCCTCCACCTTCCAACAATATATCCCCAATTATTACCCCTTCATGCTCTTCCTCTCACCCCCCAGAGTAATAAACAAACCAAAAATAACCAAGGATTTAAAATAAAAAGAGAGTCAAATTCCTCTTCCCCAAAACTTGTTGAATGGAGTACCATCCCTTACATGATGTCATAAAAGTACCATAATTTTATTACACACTTTAGTATTTATTGTAATAAATGTCTTAAACCATAATAAATTCACTTACATGCCCACATGGGATTCTTACACACAAATGAATTCACTTGCACAACTTAATGTTTAACCCTTTTTTAAGAATTTCATGTTTAGAATTAAAGGATAGAATATCCTAAACACAAGGATGAATAAAACTATTCTATATTTAATGAATTAATTAAAAACTTAGATAAATGAATAAGTGTGAGACATGATAGTAAGCTACTAAGGACATGAAACTTATAGTGAAGTATATATATCAAGTATTAATATTTATATAAATTGCATGAGATCTAGGTGATCAAAAATAATAGGATCATACCATAAGATAAGTAATTTGGCACATTGAAATGGTAAATGCAAGACTTTTTATATCAATAATGTCTAGAACTAAATGGTAGAGCCCTGATAGGTATTTGTCAAGTATATAAGGTTGATATGTCATATAAAAAGGATTAAAGAGATTTTTAGGAGCTTCAAATCTCTAAGGATTTTAAAAGTTATCATACTAAATTTCATATCTATTTGATTTATAGATCTTCATCTAGAATGATTTTTTCTCTAGTTGGCAAGTTTCTAGAAACTATGCCAAACATTAATGTTTTCATAAAATGGGTGGAAAGAAAGTGAATGCCAAAGGGTCATCTAGATATTTTGGCTATGTCTAATGGATTTTCTTAATATGACTTAATAATTATTAATATTTAACATGAATTATATTGGGATGGCCATGGTTTCTAAGGTGATTAGGATTGTTTCTTAGAAAATGGAAATTGTGTTTTGATTTAGACAAGGAAGACATAAATCTAATGCCAATCTAGGTTATATTTCTAAGGTTCCAATGGATTTATAGGATTAATAACTGATGATAAGTGTAGCGAAGACCTTTGTCTATCTAATAACCTTTGATGTTGGCAGTGAGGCTAGAACCACATTGATCCATGTGAGGATTTATGTGAATACATTCATTAATCAAGAGGTACCTTTTTATGTTATCCTTAATTCAAGTTAGGTAGAATGGGTTTAAATACTTGAGTATGAGTATTCTCCTCTAAAATTTTATAATTATCATAATATGGGGCACATGAATAGGTTGTGTCCTACAAATAATATTAATGGGAATGGTTATATGAGAAGGAAAGATAAACAAGCATGGAAAAAAAGACCTTTGTACGCATTAGAGAAGTCTCTACCTATAAAAATAGTTAATGATATTGAGATTTAATTATAAAATATATGAAATTTAATAGAGATAAAGTGGTTAGTAGAGGAAGGAAAGGCCCAGGAGGAGCCTAGAGAGA
>JARHVA010003301.1:1882500-2066005 GCA_037957365.1 Torreya grandis
TATAAGTTTAAATGCTTAAATGGTTTACCACAAGTATACTTCAACAAAGTTTAGTCCATATAGAGGTTTCATGGAAATACAAATAGTCAATACATATATAACACTATTATCATTTGTTTCATTTAAGTAATCAAGATTGTTGTGTGTGTGTGTGAGTTAGATTCTTTTCTCTATCCCCAATGTTGATATTTGCATCCTCCTCCCTTATAATAGTCTCCCTCTATTCCACTATGTGTGGGAGGGATAATCTTGTAAACACCTAGGTCAAACAAAAAAGTAGGTAGTCCAAGTTTGAAAAAAAATCAAGTACTCAATATGAGTCTATCAATGAACTATTCTAATGCAAATCAAGTATACAAATGAAATCACAATCATACAAGATTATAATACATATAAACATAGTATATCCATAATCATATTTAAATGTCTTCCAAACATAATTGATCAGGAAATAAATTAGTATTTTTATCAACTATACAACATAAATATATAGATATACTATAAAAATAAAAAACTACTAAGCATTAGCTTCACTTCTTTTACTAATACCAATGTAGTTTTTTTTAATATTGGGACAAGATGTGACATCTCCCCCTAAAATAAGTCATCATCCCAATGAATTTTTATTTCAAACCAATTTCTATAAATAAATAATAATGCTAAATATAAAATTGGTTAAATATATGAAGAAATAACCTAAGGAATTCCTCATAATCCTCACATTTATTTGTTGACTCGCAAGTCACCTTGTTTCCAGGATCTCCATTTTCAGCTCGAGGGTCTAAGTCATAAATTGGATGCAAGCCTTATGTTGAAAATAAAGTGTATAAAATATTAATATTGGCTAAGTCAAATTTTGATAGAGGCCAAGTGCAAAAATAATAAATCAAAGACTTTGTGCTTACAATAAATTTTGGTCTTCATATTTTTCATGCAAATAGTTGTCACAAGTTTGGTACAAAAGCATGAAGGAAATATTAGCCACACCAAGAAATATGAAAGTAAAAGGTTTGATGATAAAATGTGTGAAGACTTAACTATTTGAAATTAAATTCATGCCAAAATGCAAAGAGGGAGGATTGGTGTTCTCATTTGAGTAGTTGTCACATTTTTTTACATGGTCACTCATCGACAAAAGTCACAAAGACCTAAAGTCAAGTAAAAGAGCAAAAGGATGGAAAACTTGGGAGATAACCACATGTTTCTATGGGACATTAGTAATTCAATAAATTTAAATTAATAGACATCTAACTACCATAAATATGTCATACACAACCCATTCAACAGTGCCATGACAAATGAGGTGTTAACACATGGTAAAGTGGAAAAGGAACTGTATAGGGTGAAAAATGGAATATAATTCAACACTTCTATAGTGAGTGTAACCTATCAAATAACATTCCCCAAGATTATATTAGATTTGTTAATAGGCAAAGTGTCAATCTATGAAATGAATAAGTGGCAAAGACTAAAATCCTAGACATGCATTAAT
Organism: Torreya grandis; assembly: GCA_037957365.1. Taxonomy (NCBI): domain Eukaryota; kingdom Viridiplantae; phylum Streptophyta; class Pinopsida; order Cupressales; family Taxaceae; genus Torreya; species Torreya grandis. The sequence continues at coordinate 1,883,993 of JARHVA010003301.1, forward strand.
GAACATAGTTGGGATAATAATGAAGATAAGTGACAAAAGTGGTAGAATCAAGTCCAAACATTCTAAGGTAATGAATCCAAGAAAACCATAGTTGTATTCCTATACACATAATCATTTTAACTTAGCCTAGGTTAATAAATGATTTAATGTTAGTCATTATACAACAAATGAGAAGGGATGTTGAGCTAACAAATTTAAACTCAAAGCAATCATCACCATGCCTCAAGGATGAAATTATGCTCCCAATTGAATTTGTCCCATCCCGATTTGATATTTAAAGAGATTTATGTGCCTTGAATTTTGATTTTCATTTAATTTTCTCAATTATAATTTATGACCTATGGGCTTCCCATTTCTTATAAAAGCCTAGGCATTTCACTATAAAAGGTTTGATATTTTTAGGCATGGACATGCTACCAAAATTTTCCCTCCATGAGCCATCTACCATTGATACTTGTAACTAATGAGAACTAAATTTACCCTTCTTCATGATTCTCACATTCTATGTGCATTTTTATGGTTGTTGATCTTTGTCTATGGCCTTATCTTCCCTTTCAATATCTTCCATATCTTAGCACCTTTACATGAAATTAGAATCTCTTACAAGTCATATTTTATGTGTAACCAAGCTTATGTAGTCATTATCTATTCACTTTTTTCATCCCTCCTAAATCTTCATTAAGCCCCTCAACTTCATATGAATTACTTATGCGAGAGGGTTATTTATTTTAGAGATTGTGTATATGTATTTAGTTATTAGTGATTGTCTTATGTTATTTAAATCCATAGGGCTTCTCTCTCTAGTCTTAGTGTACCACCTTTTTAAATTTTGATGATCCCCTCTCTCTCTTTTCCCTAAAAAAATACTTTAGATTTATGAGTAGAAGTAAGTTCTTTCATCTCTTTTTAGGCTTGCACATTGATCATAAATCAGATGCACATGGTTTATAAGGAAATTATCCTTATCCAAAGGTTCTTACAAAAGAGATAAAGGTTCCCACACATTGGAGATCATCCCATTATTTAAATGAAACATCATATTATCAATGAGTGCACATTTTGAATGATAATATTTTCTAGCATGCCTAATAGTACAAGAGTTTAGAAGTTTGTTTAAGAGTTTGGTGTTATTCTTAATTGATTTGAAGTGTTGAATACCCCCTGTAAACACCTAGCAACTATAAGTTTCATTGGTTTTCAAAAGATCAATTCTTCATCTTATGTCAAGACAAACAAGATCATCCTCAAGAGGTATTTATTTTGATTTTATTTACTTTCCTATACCCTTAGAGTAAGAAGATTTAGATCATCCTTATCATCCCTTAAGTCTTAGTCTACCCCTCATTTTGGAAGGTTTCCACAACCTATATGATCACTATTTCTTATTCCCTTTATGTTTGCTCAAAGAAAAAAATTATTTGTGACCTTTAATGGAGGTAGTCCTTTGGCTCTAGCTTAGTATGATGACATTTCAGTTGTATCTCTTAATAGATTGTCATATTTTATTGATGAAAATACAACTACCTTCATTGAACACAAAAAAGATATTACTAGTATCTACTTAGTCCACCATATCACTAAAGATAATGTGGAAGTTAGGCTACTTATAACTTTTTTGAAATATAAATCTCTCCAATGGTATAGAAGTCTAAGTCCTAATTCCATTCACAATTTTGATGAGCTAAGAGAGTATTTATGCAATAAATTTCAAGATAAAAGTGACCACTTATCCTTGATAAAATATATCCCCACATGGTTTGATGGTTGATTTTAATTTTAGATTTAGAAGAGTCTAGGATATAATACCACCTTTGGTTAAACCATCTCCAAGTATTGCATTCTTATATTATCTAAGATCTCTAAATAGTTATATAGATATAATAGTCTAATATATGGGATGAGTTATACTTCTTGATGCATATGACATTACTATTAGGGCTGATAATTATCTAATTTAATATGGAAAGATTGCTCCTAGCCTTTCCACATCTCTCTTTTTAGTTTGAACACATAATCAACCTATTGTTCAACCTTGATTTGCACCTATCCCTATTTCAGTCAACCCACCAACTACAATTTTTTCTCCTCCTATTGACCTACATGAAGTTAAATCATTGTTACATAGTTTTGAGAATAAGTTGGTAGCTTTAAAGTGACAATAAGCCCAACATTCTAAACCATACTATTCATTTAATGATTTTTATAAATATGATAGGTAGCCTTATAAAAAATTCACAAACCCAAGGCCAAATCACTTATCATAGACCATCTAACACACATAATGCTAATATTACTATCAACTCTAAAGATCTTGTGCCCATTAAAAACAATATAGCCCAATATTATGAGTTTTTATTTCCTTGCAGTCAATCACATAATCAATATACTTACACATATGGAGTGTTAAACTCAGATTTGATGGTGAAAAACATATCATATCCACAAGAGCATCCAAAGGACTCAAATTCACAAAGGGAAGAAGTGCATGAATAGGCCTAAATGCAAATAAATGAAACCAATTTGGTAAATTGGTAGGAAAATTACTTCATTATCAAAAATTAGAACGAAGTAAAAAATGTAATCAACAATCCAATGGATTACAAAACAAGTTCTTAAATAATGTAAATGGAGGGTGAGCCATCTCCCTCAGTAGGCCAATCTTCCATCTCAAAATCTCCATGTGAATTTGTTAAATAGAAGATGATTACTTCCACCACCTAAGCACAAACAAACTAGCCTACCCAAAAGAAGAATCAACCTCAAGTCAGTCAACACACTAATGAGGATGTTGCTATCTCAAAATTTTAGATAAAAAGAGCTCAAATTTACATCAACATAGTAGAACAAATGAATAATACATGTTTTAATGTAATAATGTGTGAATCTATGTCCTTTCCTTATCAAATGAATTTGTTTTAAGAAGTGTTGAAAACATTCCATCTTTATGAGCTATCAAAAATTGCTTTAGCTATTTCTATAAGTTTATGTCAACCTAAAGAAGAAGAGTCTAGAAATAACATCAAACCACCACCATTTTATATATCCTTGGTCATTAATATACATTTTATCCATAAATGTATACTTAAATTAGGTGAAATTATCTCGGCCATGCCTAAAAAGATAGTTGATATGCTAGGTATAAAGTATACCCCAATTACAAAAGGAGTTATCTAGTTAGATGGTATAGCTATCAGAACTATATGAATCATTAAGGGTTTAAATCTTAATCCACATACATGTCGTAGCCTCTCCATCACCCAAGACATCTATGTTATAGATTTACCTCCTTATTTTTCCATTTTTCTTTCAAGAGACTTCACTATAAAAATGGGTGGGTACTTATCATCTGATTAGTCACACATGTTATTGAGGACTAAATATGGAACTAAGGTGACTATCAAGGCTAAACCTATTTCTATAATTCATATTGATTCATATTCACCTGACCTAGTTGAAATGAATTTAATACATGAACAAGAAGATATATATGTTCTTTATGACACTACCACACCTTTAGACAAGGTTATAGATATCACACAAGATGAGTGGGCTAATGATCACTATGAATTTGATCTATATGAATATATAAAGGAAACAAGGCTGAGTACTTACTACATCCTTGAGGAGGAATATATTTTTCCAAACCTCATGAAGACTTAAGAGGACCTTGAAGGAATGTGGTAGTTATATTTTGATGGCTTCAAAAGTAGAAATAGATTTGGTGCAGGTGTTATGATGGTCTCCCCTCAAAAGGAGAAATACTTTCATGAATATAGGCTATATTTTAGATACACTAACAATGTGTCCAAATATAAGGCACTAATACAAGGCCTCAAATTAGTGTAAAATATGGGGATTAAGGTGTTACAAGTGTTTGGGGATAATTAAATGATTATAAATCAAATTAGAACCTAAAATGCATCCAAGAATAGTCTACTAAAGGCTTATAAACATAAAGTATGGGACCTCATTGAAGTATTTGATTCCTTCAAAATTCAAGTTATAACAAGGGTTAAAAATGTTGATTTATATAGGATTTTGACCATGGGATCTCAATATAATTTACCTCAAGAGGTTATGAAAGATTTAGAGTAGCTTGTTACGCTCATAGTTTAACCAGTAGTCCCAGACAACATGAGTAATTGGTAGGTGTTTGAAATTTATTATTAAATCATAAAATTGTTATAGGAGGAGGCAGAGTTTTCTACCAAAAATGAGTCAAGGTTGCAAGTGTAGTTCAATGATCAAATCATTTAGCTAAAAGTCAATAAACTTCCCAAAGGATTAAACATACTCAAAAACATCTTATTCTCAGACAATCAATTCAGAGGTGAGAAAAGGAACATGATGATCAAGAAGGAGAACTACAAGGAAGTGGTCATATCTAATGGTATAATCTTTAAGTTTGGCAAGGTATGTACTCAACCTGAGAAGGAAGATTTTATTTATTTTTGAAGAAACTATGTTGATATATATTTACATGGAATTACTAAGACCTTAAAGGTTTTGACCCAACATTAACCCAACATATAATTGAGCTAGATCCTAATGCCAAACTAGTTAGGTATAATAAAATACCTATAAACCCCAAACACAAACTCTTGAAGAATAAGGAGCTATACAAACTCATTAGGGAAAATATCATATTTTCAATCAAGAACTCCTATTGAGTAGCCATCCTAATACTAGTTAGAAATTAAAATGGAGATATTAGGCTATGTTTGGAATTTAGGGTTTTGAATAAAACATCCCTCAAGGATCAATAGCCCCTTCCACCTATGGTTATCATTCAAATAGTAATAGGGTCTAAGAGATTTTCATTTATGAATGGATATTTGGGATATAATTAGATACTTATCTAATAATCAAATCAATTTAAGATAGTCTTTACCAAAAAAAAGGGTACCTATTCATATATGAATATACCTTTCAAATTGACAAATGATGGTGCAAACTTACAAAGAGTTATGGATATGGCCTTTAAGGACCTCATCAATAATCTAATCCTAGTTTACCTTGATGATATCACTAGTTTCTCCAATTATAACTGATCACTTGGGTCATTTGAAATAAGTCTTTCATAAGTATAGAGATTTTGGTATGTCCTTGAACCCAAACAAGTGTGTATTTTTTCCATGAGGGTAAGTTATTTGGGAACATTATTTCTAAATATGCATTGGCTATTGATCAAAAGAGAGTAGAAGTTACCTTGTCCCTTTCCCTTCCAAGCCACAAGAAAGGTTTGCAAAGTTTTTAGGAAATATAAACATTACGAGAAGGTTTATACTATAATTTGGTTCTTTGGTCAAACCACTCACATCCATATTTAAGAAGAATGTTGCATTAAATTAGATAAGAGAGGGAAATAACAAATTTGAAGTGATAAAGAGATCAATATCTCAAGCCCATACACTTGTAAATTTATATTATGATAAATATTTCATCCTCTATGCTTTTACAAGAGATCAAATCATCTCAAGAATATTAGTGCATCAAAACAATCACAAAATGGAACAACTTATTTATTTATTTAGTCAAGTGCTTAAATACTATGGGTTAATATATAAATTCATGGAAAAATAAGTGTTATCTTTCATTAGTTAATTGAAAAAATTTAGACACATGCTCTCTAATAAAAATATTTAGTTGATGGTCTCACATGTAGGCATGAAGGAGTTTTTGTTGAGCAAGGGCATAAGTGAAAAAAGAGATGGTTTTCTCACCAAGGTGATGGAGTATGACATTGGCATCAAAATCACCAATATTTTAATGAGAATAGGAATATGTGAGTAGATGAAATTATATTTAGAGGCTGATAATAAGGTAGTTCTCATGTTATGAGAAGACCAACTAATGAATTATATTTTTCCTAATGATTTGCTTCAAATAATGAAGGCCTTTCTCCAAATAGGTGAGTATCTATAAGGGCTTGATAAAGAAAAGATAAGAAATTTCATATTGCAATCTATTTCATGTGTGCTTGTTAATGATTATTATTTAGGAAAGACATAAATGGAGATCTTTTGAGATGTATAGATAAATACCAAACTAATAATATCCTTCAAGAATTACATGATGGTCTATCAGGGGGGAATTATTCACCCAAGACCACTCCTATCAAGATTATGAGGGTTGGATATTATTAGCTAAGTTTTTTTAGATATGATTATAAATGGGTAATGAACTATAATAAGTGTGCCTTATTTATTGGTAAGCATAGGTTAGAATCTCTTCCACTTTGCCCAATTCAAGTTTATTAACCCTTCACTTGGTGGGGCCTAGATTTCATTGAAATTATCATCCCTCCTTCAAGTGCTAGACACAAGTGGATTCTAATAACCATATACTACTTTGCAATATGCATAGAGGTAGTGGTACTCAAGGAGTCAACTAAAACATATATATTGGTATTCTATGAATGTATTATCATTAGGTTTAGTGTTCCATCCACCATTATCTCAAATAACATTATGGATTTGATTGTAACTAAAATAAATCCATGGGCTATCAATTATGGCATCTATTTGAGAACTTCCTCAAAATATTAACATTAAGGTAATGGTTTGATCAAGTCAACCAATAAAAATCTAATATGCATCATCAATCAAACCATGGAGAAGAATAAAAATACTTGGCACACACAAGTAAAAGTAGCTTTATGGGTAGACAAGATAATGTTGAAAATATCAATAGGCAACTCCCCTTTCATGCTAATTTATGGGAGAGAAGCAAGGTTGCCTATGTCACTTGAGTCATCATAATTAAAGCTTGCCCACTAATTAGAGCTAATTGAAAATGATCCTATGATAGTAAGTCTAAAAGAACTAATTAAATTGGAAGAAACTAAAGGTCAAGTAATACACACTTTAGAGATTTAATAGGCTCAAATGAAGAAATATTTTGATGAGAGGGCTATTGATAGAATTTTCAAAGAATTATACCTAGTGTTCAAGTGGGATGAGTACAGAGGAAAGGCCAAAGGGCATAAAAAATTTATGCCATATGGACCCCTATGTCATAATTGGCTTTAATAATGCCAATGTTTTTTATCTCTCAAAGCTTAATGGAGAGGATCTACCTATCCTAGTCAATGGGATCCATTTTAATCACTACTTTTAAAGTTATTTTCAAATAGTAAATAATAGTTAGTTTATTATCTTTCCTCTAAGTGATTTTGCACATTTTATATTATTCCCTACTTTTTTTTGGGTAAATCTTAGCTTTTTAGTTTATTCTAAAATGAACAAAGCACTCATCCAATCAAGGCATGAAAGCATGCACATGAAGCTGAGGTGTGGGTCTTGTGTTCATAGGGGTTACCCTTTTAGAGTATGAAATTTTATAAGACTTTCATGATTATATGCCCAATGTATTACTTCAAATTTCATTGGGTTTATTTTTAGCAGGTAAATAACTCACATATGTTACCATAATGTTGACTTTCAAGTCCCTTTATATATAAGATCTCCATTTTGAGATTAATGGCTTAAGTCATAAACTAGATGCAAGACTTGATTTTTAGTTAAAGTGTATAAAATATTTATATTGGTTAATTAAAAATTCAATAAGAGGCTAATTCCAAAAGGAAGAAATAATAAACTTCATGCTTACAAGAAAGTTTAGTCTTCACACTTTTCATGTGAGATTTTGTCACAAGTTTAGCATGAAAGAGCGGAAGCATGAAGTGAAAAGAAAGATTAGTCACACCAATAAACACAAAATAAAAAGGTGAGATTATAAAAAATGTGAAGAATTAGGTCTTTGAAATAAAATTCATTCCAAAACATGTGATGCCAAAATATGCAAAGAGGGAGGAATCTTGCTTTCTTGCAATTATTTATCACATTTTTTGTCTGATCACTCATCGGTAAAAGTCATGAAGACCTAAAGCCAAGTAAAATTGTATGAGGATGGAAAAATTAAGATAATTCCATGTGTCCTTATGGGACATTAGTAATTTAATGAATTGAAATTGATGGGCATTTGCCTATCAGAATATGTCATACTTAGCCCATTCAGCAATGCCATGATAAATGAGGTGTTAACATATGGCAAAGTAGAACAGAAAGTTTGTAGGATGACAAATGGCATCCAATTCAACACTTATATATTTAATGGAAGTTATATAATAACATACCCCAAGTGTAAATTATATTCAATAAGAGGTGGCATGTCAAGCTACTAAGTGAAGAGGTGGCAAAGACTGAACTTATAAAGCATGCAATAATGAATGTAGTTGAGCTGATAATGAATAAAATTTATAGAAGCAATAGAATCAAGCCTTAATATTCCAAGGTAATGAATATAATAAATACACATCCACATTACTATACATAGAATCATTTTAACTTAGCTAGGGATTATAAATTATTTAATGTTGGTCATTACATAATGAATGAGAAAGGATATTGTAATAGCAAATTTGACCTCAAGGCAATCATCACCATGCCTTAAGGACACAATCAGGATCCCAATTGACTTTGTCCCATTCCTATCCTATTTATAGAGATATTTATGTGCCTCAAGCTTTGATGTTTATTTATTTTTCTCAATTATATTTCTCTACCATAATTAATGACTTGCCAAATTTCCATCACTTATAAAATCATGGGTCTTTCATTATAAAAGGTTCAACATTTTTAGGCACAAATATGTGTTGATGTGGGTTTTGTGCACATCCCCATATTTAAAAATTTAGTCTCTAATACTTTAGGATATAAACAGAGGTAAACTCCACTCTAGGGCATGAGTTTTAGGTATGGTTTAAATAACCTAGTGGTGGAATAACATGTTGAGCATGCAGGTTGTTAATTGGGTGTACTTGTAGTGAAATGAATCCTAGTAAATAAATCAAAACCTAGTTAGGTTGGGTGGATGGATGGAATATAATCTAGAGTGGGTAGGTCTTAGTCAAAGAAACTTTAAAAGGAGGGAAAGGTAGAGTAGAAAATAAGGCTTCTATCATTTCAAGGGGTTACTTCCTATAATGACTCCTTTATGGACAAGTGTTTTTATAACTAATGCTTGTTGTTTGTAGTTGGTGCACATTCATAGACAAACACAGTTAGGTAGTCCATGATAAAATAGTATAAGAAACTTAAAGGTCTCAATTGAAGGTATTTTCTTGTAGATTAGCTATTATACACCCTTACTCAAGATATTATAGCTCAAACCAGAAAGGTATCTAGGTTAGTTATGGATCACACCTAGAAGAATATATCAAGGGGAAACACTCATGCACACTTAAAATTTTAAGATAGTAAACTAATTACTTAGAATCAATAACACTTGATAGCTATTCAATATCTTTTACACATCTAAAATCAATAAATATCAGTGATAACAAAAATAATCATCTATAGCTTTTACACACTTCAAATTACTAAATTAAAATAACCCAAATAAACAAAACCTTAATTAAATATAGATGGAAGGAAATTACATCCACATAGTTTCTTGACAATCAAAAAGATCTCTTCCTATATTTATAAATTTCTTAAACCTTTGAAATAAGGGATTACATGTATATACAAACTTGGGGATGGGGTTCCTCAACCTCCAAGTTCATGCAAAATCAAATATACAACAAGTAATTATAACTTCAATTCTAATTTTAGTGTCAAAACTGCATATGTGTATGCTTATAGTTGATTACAACTATATAGAAAGTAAGCTCTCCCATATAATGCCATGTAATGTGTGCATGATTGCAAACATCCCAGGATAAATTTTACATATATACACTAAGTGTAAGTAAACTAATTACAAATATTAGTCTTATATGAATGACTATATATAAAATTAGCCTTTTAACAACTAAAGCTTATTTGGTGATTACATAGTGTTACTTATCATCATAGTAGGTACTAAGTGGTGGCTTAAGTTGAACTAGTAGTTAGAACATTGGCTTTCTTATTGGTCTCCAATTCTTGAAAATACTTATTGTCGACACTGTGTTGGTACCTTATGATATCTATGTTTAGCTTTAGTATTCCTAAAGTTAATTCAGAATATTTCTACTTCAATGAATTTATTTTTTGCAAAGTTAAACTCAATTTCAATATCCTCTAATTTCAATCCTTGTAGATTCTACTTAAATCTAGTTAAAGCCTATTGAATAAGTTGGTCAAAATTGCTCTATTTATTAGCCTACTTGTAGTGTGAGAGCTTGAAATCATCTAGAATTAACAAAATAAGGCTCTCATGATTTTCATACTTATAAATTATTGCTTATGTTATTATGACCCATTCCTATACTTTATGTTTCCTAATGAATACCAAGTTGAGGGCATTTGAATATTTCAATGGTGTCATCAGATTGAGGTAACTACAGGCTTTATTTGTTGTGTAAAGATTGAGGAGTTTTAACTTATTCTCATCTTCCTTCAAATAATTAATTAATTTATCAAATTCAATGATGTAAGTATCTAATTCAACACTCATATTAGCAATGGCATATAAAATATTGTATAGGCTTGATTTTGCACATTACACATCCATTTCAATCTTTAAAAGAACATGGATTGTTTATTGTTGCTCTCTAACTTGATCTAACTCTTATTCACGTTCCTTAATTTTTATTTTTTCTTTGATGGAGATTGAGTTGAGCATCCTTGTGTGTCTCAAAATAGGATTAAAAATCCTCAATTTGGGGGTACTACCCCAATTTCTTATTCTTTCTCTTGACAAGTTGAACACTTCTAGACTTTCCTCCAAAATTATCCTTCTTCTATATTCATCTTCAATTTTCCTTTTCTTCACCCTTTATAAATTCCCTATAGAATTATAAAAATGGAGCTCACTATGGGAAGCTCTATGATTGTAATATTTAGCCCTTGAAAAGCTTGAGATTATAAATAATATATCCATTATGGGATGACAAATTGAGTTGGGTTCATTCATTGAGTGTCATAATCTATATCTCAACCAATAGATACCCTAAGGACTCTTTCAAGTCATATAAAATCAAAGGGTTAGGATGGGAAGACCAGATTATCTTAGGCTAGTCCACCCCACCATTTTGGGGTAATGGGTGGACTGTATACACTTGTTTCTTCTTTCCAACCTTCTTCGATGATATTATAGTGGTGGCATACCAATAACTATAATAAGTCATTTCTAAGCCTTACTGAGTAGATGATAGATGTTATTATGGACTTGCTAATATTCCCCTCAATTTTTTGGATTATTTATTTTTGGTATTTAGGGGTGTTGGGGTAGTGGTAGAGGTAAAAATAGTAAAAAAAAGGGGAATAGATACTAAGGACATAATTGGATGAGTGATAAATATTTAATAAATAGAGATAGTAAGGGTAGAGTATACATCCTTTACCTTTGGAACAACTAGAGATGGTTAGACACTAGGCTCACAATTTATATTTTTGGTACCAAAAAAGAAGGGCAAACACTAGGATTGAGAGACATAAAATTAAACTAACTAATAGATAAAGGGGAAACAAAATATAAAATGGGAGTCATATAAACTTAAGGTGTTTTACCCTAACCTGATTGATCTCTATGCAGTGGTGCTTTTCCTTTGGTGTCTTTTAGGCTTGAAACCTTATCTCTTTGTAAATTCTACTGCTCATCTATAGACTCACCTATTTTTGGATGATTCTTCCCTAAGGGTCCTTTGGTAGATATTGATTCAATATTTGGACTCTTTGTGGGGATGTGAGCTCTTGGCTTCCACTTAGAATAAATAATAATTTTCTCAATTATGGGGTAAGCCTCTTATGTGGGTGTGGTTAAGGTAACCATATTAATAGTATCTTGGGATAATGTAGTAATATGATGGGTATGGCCTTATGAATCTAAAGAGTGAAGGAAAATTGGCTTATCTTGAGTTCCCCCAAGTGAAGTTTCATCCACCCTAGGATCTTTCTTTATACTTTTCAATACCATAGGGAATGAATGTGAAGGTTATTATTACTACACTAATGGTTGAGAAGGCTTGTTGATATAAAAATTAGAGGTATCTCATCTACCTATGGGTTAGAGTCTGATGTGTGCATATGTAATTGAAATGTAGGGCTCCCTTTGAATGATTTTCAAGAGTTAGTCACCCAATCCTATTTTATTTTCCCTTTGTTTGACATGGGTATCACTTTTGGCAACGAGAAATAGGAAATCATGGTCATAAGGCTAATGTTGTTATGTAATACTAAGGCCTTAAATATTATTTTGAATGTTACCATGAGGTTCCTATTCCCTATGTGGTAGTGTGGCTAATGCGTAATACTCCCTATATATGTTAGCCTCCCAAAAGTGTTTATGATTAACATAACACATTATACCAATAATTAGGTGAGATCCATGGAAGGAAATCTTATTATTCTTATTTAGATCTTCATATATTACCCACTATATTTGATAGGTTGTCTCCTGCTCTGATATTTTATCCAGTACATGTTTAGGGAGATGAATGGGTGTAACCTTATGGCCCTTGACCAAAATCATAGTGTAGTCAAGATATAACCAGTAGGCCCCTCTAGCTATCAGTGTGTCTAAAATTCTCTTAGATATCTTGAATAATTGGGATTCATGAATATCCCTCCATACCTAAGGGTATACATCTTGTATAATGTGATTGATGTTCTTGGTATAGGTGTATATGCACATAAAATAATATGAATCATATAAATAGTTCTTAATTAAATATGGAGCTAGAATCTAGAGTGGCCCATTATTCATATAAATTGTGTATAGAATAGTGATTCTAAGGTATGAAATCATATATAAATGGGCCTCTTTATTCTTATTGTCCTTGTGCATTAATTGTTCCTTCAATGTAGCACTGATTACCTCACCTTGAGAAAATGTTAGCTCTGAGGTCATTTGTAAATCCATTAGTATAACCCATTAATGGTGAATGAATTATATGATAAAGTATACATATAAATAGTTCAAGAGTGCCATTATAATATGGATTCACATTTGGAACTTAGTTATAGGCACTAGATACTTTTATTTAAGGATAATGGTCTCCCCAAGAAGTATCCACTTACTGAATGTTTTCTCAATTGAGTTCTCTTTTTTCCATGTAACTACTAGGTGTAAGTCATATGTAGATTCCACAATAGGTAGGGATAAATACCTATATAATTCATTTCTTTATATGCATGCTATGATGTTTTTTTGTTTAAAGTGATGAAATAACATGTCGCCACTCACTTTGTTAGTGAAGAATAAGTCTCATAAGAGGTTTATGCATGGCATAACCTTGGGCTTGGATATTATGAAATGTAATCCCTTTCATTTGAGAGGGAGGAGGTGTGAATATAATTATCTCTAAGATAGTGTCAAATTCTCTTCATGATTGTGTGCATCCACCTATTGAATCATTTCCCATAATGTTGAATAATTAATATAATCATTAATGAACACTATTGGATCAAAGATGGTGTCTTTGTATTCTATTTAATCCTTAATAGAGAAAATATATGGGGGGAAGGATCTTATACATGTATTGGATGAGGAAACCATAGTTAATTCATTAGGTTGACAAAGTTTTAGTTCTTAAATTAGTGGCTCAACTCTTCTAGATGCAATTATACAATCAAAATGCAGGCGTCTAGGGCTTGTTCTTGAGGAGGAAAGTGAGATCAAAGTTAGTTTGTGATCAATGATTATGATGTTTTATTCTAATTCATTGATATACATTTGTAATTTAATTCTATTTCATGTGACATTAATTTCTAACATCTATAAACTTACTTTTATTATTCAATTTAAACTTTGCCACTTCATTTGGTGGGTATGCCATGTAGACATTGTAGATGTTAGAAAGAATGTCATGTCATTCCCTTTTTTCCAAATGCCTTCATGTCTCTTTATCAACTTTGTATTTTATTTATGGATTTACTAGGATATCCTAATAAGAGGGATCTTGACTACATGTTAGAAATCAAAAAATTTGTGTTTGTGGGAAAGGCATCAAACAAAGAACACAAATCTATTTATTACAGGTTTTACACCCTTATGTTTAAGATTTTTAGAATTTAGGTACACAATAATATTATAAATTTTTGTCATTTTCATTATATCAAATACACCTTTCATTTTAATACTTATTTAGGGAAATAACCATTGATGTGGATGTATCTAACAAGGACAATATGGTAAAAATTATTCTTTCATATATACCAACTCATTATGGTTTTTTATCTTCCTCACCATAATGAGTTGGTTTATATGAAAGAATAATTTTTGCCATATTGTCCTTGTTAACTACATCCATATCAATGGTTATTTCCTTAAATAATTATTAACATGAAAGGCATATTTGATATAGTGAAATGACTAAACTTTTTAAATTTGTATGTGGTAATTAGAACATCCTTTATATGCCTAATAGAAGCACTAAATGGTATCTTGGGCATGATCAATTTTATTATTGTGTACCTAAATTCTAAAAATCTTAAACATAAGGGTTTAAAACCTGTAATAAATAGATTTGTGTTCTTTGTTTGATGCCTTTCCCACAAACATAATTTTTTTGATTTTTAACATGTAAATTTAGTCTATTGGATCAAATACTTGCTTTAAGTATACTAGGGGAAGTTCATTAGACTATCAGGAAATAAATAAAAACTTATAATCTAGAAAGTAAGGAACTAATTTAAATAAAATGAAATGCTAAAAATAGGAAATGTTAACTTAGGAAGTAGGGAACTAATTATGAAAACAATAAATCTAAATATGAAATTAATAAATATATTCTACTCCTACCTTTAGAAAAACACTTGTTGTTACTCAAGGATATCTCTAGATGGTACATACATGAAATAGTGTTTCAAAAACTATCCATTGATTGGGTATGTTACCTTGTTGCCTTAGTGATCCGTCAAATGGAAAGCATTTTTACCCAAGATCTTTGAAATTTGATAAGGTCCAATCCATAATGGGGTAAACTTGTCATGATGTCATTTTTTTCATGGGATAAATCCCATAAAATCACCAAGTCAAATATTTTAAATGATTTGAATTTTGATCTTATATCAAACCACCTTTTGACTATGTCCTGATGTTTATTGAAATTTTGTAAGGCTCTAGTCCTTGAATATTCCATATCCATTATGTCTAATAATTAAGACTCCACTTTTTTATTTGGTTCCTATAATCCTGCATAAATTGATATGTTGTCAACTTAAACATGATTTGGAATATCTAATGTCATCCATACACCATCAAATAAGGTGAACCCTTGAGGGCATGCTTATATCTTATTTGATTAACCCATAGTGTATACTTTAGCAGATTGTTACTATCTCTAGGTTTTTATACTACTAACTTTTTAATGGCATCAATTAGGTTTTTGTTTTTTGATTTAGCCAATATATTTACTTATGAGTAATGGTTATAAGATGAATTAATTTTGATTTGATTATTGGAGGCCCATTTAATGAATTTAGTTGATTAGAATGCTATCCTATTATCATAAACTAGAGAATTGGGGGTAGCAAATCTAGTTGTGATATGTTCTAAAAAATTTATTATATCTTGTGCTCTAGAATTATTTATAGCTACTACTTCAACCCATCATGTGCAGTAGTCTATGGTAGTGAATAAAAACTTGTGTCCAACTAAAGAATTAGGGTTAATGACACCAATGAAGTCTAAGCCCCATTAAGAGAATGGTCTTCCTTAAATAATAAATTTTATGGGTATTTCTACATGTACTTATATTTTTTTATAGGACTTGGCATTAATGGCATGTCCTTACATGAACATGTATATCCTTGAAGACTTTTGCCAAATAATAACTCATTTTGAGGATTTCATGTGTTGTAGTGTTTCCAAATGGATGAACATTGCCTATATTTTGGTGTATATTTTTGACAATTTCTTGAGCTCATTTTTTCGATATGCATCTCAGGTAGATATCTTCATAATTTATTCTATATAGAATTCCCTTTCTGATCATAAAATGAGTAGTTTTAAGCCTCAGATATCTCTTTTATTTTCTCTTGAGTTGTAGGGAATAAGTGCATGTGAGTAAGTATTGAATAATGTAAGTATTAAAATCTCATTTAGATACTTGGGTTTCACAAACCTTTTCAATGGTAATGCATATTTTAGGTTCTATCATGAGATGAATGATGCCCTAACCTATAAAAATCTTGGTATGCTTGATTTCTATGTGAAACTCCTATAATTTTTTCATCCATTTTCATTTGAATTCTCCCAATTATTTTTTCCCCAAAGTGATATTGGTAATAGGATACAACACAAGGGTAATGGTCTTATTCCTCAATATATAGTGTCAAAATTTCTTTACCATTTTGACAAGGGAAAATATTTATTTATCTATCATGGAGTACCTAAGTTCTACTTTCTTAAAGTTTGTGTTTTTGAATGTAACAGGGTGTTCACTTTCAAATTTATTCTAGGTAATCATGGTGATAATGGTGTTTTCTAAAGAAAATGAATATATGAATAAATCTATAGTGAATTTTGGGCTTATTAATATAGGGGCCTCAGATATTACATATGTGATGTCTTGAAAATACTTTCAAGCCTCTACTATCTACTTCACTTTAGCATCTTAATTGTAATGCATTACATTCATAGGTCTAACAATTTATGCAAACCTTGAGATAAACTTTATAAATAAATTTATCTTCCCAAATAAAGATTTGAGATCCTTTTTTGCTATTTGGGAATGAAATTTTGGATATCCATTGAATTGTATTTGAGTCAATAAAAGTTCATTATTTAGTGATGATGTGACCCAAGAGATTTCCTTCAGTGACATTGAATATGATCTTCTTGGGGTTTAGTGAGATGTCAAACCTTCTGAATCTTTCAAATATTGAATGTAGGTAACTTATGTGATCATTTTTGGTCTTAGATAAAATAGTGAGGTTGTCCATGTAGATGATTATACACTTACCTATTATCCCTTAGAATGCATCATCAATGGATCTCTAAAAGGTAGATCTTATTTTAATTAGGCCAACGGCATCCTATTATATGCATAAGTACCCCCTTTATGGTGAATGCATTTTTTATCATGTCTTTTGATTCAACTGGAACTTGGTTATATCCTAAAAATCTATCCAAAAAGGACATCATTCCTAAACACTTACTATTTGGATGACCTCATCCAAGGAAAGAAAAGGATAGTTGTCTTTCTTCAAAGATTTATTAAATCTTATAAAATTATCATAAATCCTAATTTACCCATTATTCTTCCTAAATGAAACTAATTTATCCATTTAGGTAGAATTTTTGATAGGGAAAATTATTTTTCCATTTAGTAACTTTTCCACTTCTTTCTGAATAAGAGGTTCTCAAATAAGATTTACCAGCCTATGTCTTTGCTTGAATGGTTTTTGGTTTTATTTCATAAGGATTTTATGGGTGATGACTCTTGGGTTAAAAACTTTCAAGTTTGCAATCACATCTTTATACTAGCTGATTAAATTCTTTAACTTTTGTCTTTCTTATGGAGTGTAATAGATACTAATGTTAATGTAGTGTAGATTATACTAATCTCCCAAATTATCCTTTTTGAAATTAGATTCATTTACTTTTGGCTTCCTTTATTTTTGTTCTTTAGGATCCAAATAAAATGTCCTTCTAAAGAAACCATTCCTAAGGGAAGGTAGTTTTCATTCAACTAAATGACTCCTCCCAATTCCTTTTGGCATAAGTAACTAATCTCCTTGTCATCAATGATTGGAGACTCAAATTTTCTTGAGTTAGTAAATAAATAAATGATTTTTTAGTCATCATCAAAGACTTGGAAATTTTCCACATTATTAGGAATAGATAGATAAGGTACTAGTTCAATGGAAAATCTCTATACCTTAGACTCTTGTAGAGGTGCCAAGTTGGTCACTGAAGTAGCCAATGAGTAACTAGCTTGATTTTGTTATCTAGGGACAACCACTATGTTGAAGGCCTCAAAATTCTCAATTAAATCCTAAGATATATGTTTTTACCTCTTTAGGTATTATATATTTCACTAGTATTTAATCTTGACCTGATTGACTACTAGTTCTGAATCTCCATCAATGAGTAGCTATTTGACATTATTTTTAGAGAAAAATGTAATCCCAAAATGAGTGCTTCATACTCTTCTCTATTGTAGGTGTAAGGGAACTATAATATATATGTTTCTAGGTATTTATTACCTTTTGGATCCACCAATTAAACACTAATACTTGATCCTTACTTAGATCTTGCATCATTCAAGTGAAATGTCCATAACTTAGAATATCCCTAGACTTTTGGTTCCTACACTTCATGATTTGTGGTAAAGGTATAAATCTCAAGGTTAGGAGATTTTTATAATACCTCTTTATTCTAAGTGTTGTATTTATTAATATGTTTCTTCAATATTATCTCCTCATTAATTTGAATTTGGTTTGAAACACCTTTCTATGGCAACCAAATATGAGATAAGTTTTTTGCTGCATACCCATTCAATGTCTTAGACTAATGTTTAGTTAGGAGGAGCTTGTATCCTTCAAGGATATCCACTAAAAGTATGTCTATATTCATTCTCACATGTGGATTGGATGCTACTTGGATGCATACCTCATTAGATTCCCCTACTATAGGAACCACTATCTTATCTAGCTATAAAACCATCCTCTTTGATGGGTTTAGAGTTAATCCAAGGTTTTGTTAAATGGAAGTTGGCATCATCATAGATAAATCTCTAGAGTCAACTAAATAATTATGAATGTTATTTCTAAATGATCTGATAGTCAATAATAAAGGAGGAAATTATAGTTTACTTTTATATATAACATTGGTATAAGCACATTTTATCTTTCTACAGTTGACTTTCCTGTAATAGACCTCCATAGGAGCTCCTTTTGTTCAGTGATCTAAGATAATTCATGAAAAGTGATGTTGGATTTAATATTATTCATGTATTCAACAATGTTATATCTTATTTTGACATGTGCCTCCTTATTATAGGGTTTTTCATTCCCTTTCAGGGGAGGTGGATTATTGTCGACCCTTGTATTTGGTGGAATAATGGTGTTGTTTGGAGGATTAGAGTTGTTAAGGGTTGATTGTTCCTCAAATTGTAGTTTCCCTTTTGATATTATTGGAAGGCATGTATTTCATCATAGTTATCCTCTAGTTCATTATCATCTTCTCTTCATAAATAAGACGTGTGTATCTCAAATACCATGGTAGTGTTTAAGGAACTAGCTTCAATATGTAACTCTAGTGGGTTATTCATCAAATATTACCTCATAATTTCCCTTTGTAAGATTTCAAATGCTTCATAGAATTGCACACATTCAATTTTACCATATTATGATATATTATGGACTCCATACCAATTGGGTAGAGTTATTTCCACTATATTATTTTTTGGAAAATTATTGGGTTATTATTTTTTTGTGTTATTTATATAATGATTGAAAGGTTTGTTATATATTTGAAACCCAAAATTTTGGATATTATTCTAGCCAATATCATTACCCATCTTCCTTGACATGTTTAGGAAGTCATTACTCAACTTTTGGACCATTATTTGTATAAAATCTATGTCTAATTTAGTATAATTAGCACCATATACAACTACAATATTAGATGGAATTGAATGTTAGTTTTGATGATGACTATTCATTGATACCTAGTTATTCAATTAACCATAGTTTTTATTGGGTGTTTGCTACATCAGAGGAGGCAATGCATATAATTCATTCTAATTAAATGAATAAACATTTTGATTAACATGAGGAATTTGATTTAGGGTTGAGAAACTTCCATTAATATTAGGGTTGCTTGGTATTTGAGTATTTATTTGTATATCAATATTGATATCTTCTTCATATGATAAATTTAGAGTGGTGGAAGTAGCATCTCTCCGCAAGAACACTGCAGTGATTGTGTTGGTAGAATAACGTGGATTATAAAGTTGTATAAGATATTTTTTTGATACTTGTGTGTTATTTACTCATTTTATCATTATATAGCCTATTTTGTCTTATCTTCATGAGTTGTAACAATCTATAATATGAAGAGACTCTATTTTTGGTACCAAGTACAAGAAGAAGATGAACATTCATAGATTGGAAACATTTATATATACTTTTGTTTGTAAGAAGAAGAAGGTTCCATTTTTAAAAGAGAACAATAGATATTATCTATTTATGGTTACGTATATGATTTCTTATTATGTTCCTTATGTGTGTTCTCGTGTGTAATGTCTTGGTTGCTTTTTGTCTAAACTATTCTAAATTCATTATTTTAGTTTATACAATAACTAGTTTATCTTAAATGGTTCAATAATATAGAATAACTAATGCATCTTATGTTTATGTCATACAATATCATGTATTTTAGGATAAACTATTATACACACATGAAGTATCTCACATCTATTTGCATCTTTAGTATGTTCTAATACTTTAGGAACCTCTGCTAATAATTGTGTGGTGAGCATAAAACCTTTTTTTTTAGAGGAAATTATGTTAATATGGTTACCAAAGGAGAGAGATATTGAGATATGGTTAGATAAAAGGATATCTAATTTCACAAAAGAAGAATAAAAAAGGATTGGTCTTATAGTTTAGGAGATCATTTGAGAGCATATTTATGGATAAATTTATAAAAATTTCTAGTGAATGTTATTTGAATTACTAGCTAATTGGTTAACATAGTTGGAATATTATTTATTTAAATTAAGAATAGAAGAAACTATAATTTAGTCTAAATAAAATATAGACCAGTTGTAGAGACTAGAAACCAAATGGATAAGAGAAATAGATTAGTAGGTTACTACTATAGCAGACAGATATATAAATAGGTTTTTAGTGTGGGATACATATCTTTCAAAGATATAAAGGACTTGTTCATCAGAAGAGTTGAAGAAAAAAAATTATAGTGACTACCTGGCCTAGTGAAGATGTTGGTTGTGGACAAGGCCATGGTGCCTACTCTAGCCAATATGTACTAATCACTTCAAGCATATGAGGGTGTGTGTGACATTATAGTGAATGATGATTAGATGAGAATGTAAGATTTGGACATGAATCAAGAATGGAGACACAAGGGAAGAAGAGTTAGAAGAAGAGTCTGCATTCATAACATGAGCTATGATAATAGAATAGATGGAGTAAATAGAAAAATACCTAGGTAGCTATGAGCAGAGTTAAGAGTAGAAGTAAAATAGATGAATAATGAGTAGGAAGAAGTGAGGAATGAGAAGAAAGATATGAATAATGAAGGACAAATAAATATGAGATGAAAGAAGAAGATGAATGTCAATAGAAAGAAAGAAGTGATAAAGAGTAAGAAAAAGAAGAGATGTTTGAAGATAAATATGAGAATAGTGTAGAAGTAGATCAATTAGTTTATAGATGTAGTGTGTAGGTACAAGAATGGGTATTACTAGAATAAGGACATGAAGCATTAAGTAAAGAAGTAGGATAAAGTCATGTGGTAATTATAGGTTCAAGCATGGAAATAGAAGAAATCATAGGAAATAATCATTCATTAGAAGAGTACACATCCCCATAGCCCAATTTATTATATTCTGGTAAATGTTTTCAACTATAAGGATAGGTAGATAATAGTTGGTAAGGTTTGTTTTTAGAGTAAGTGCATCAATGGGGTAATAAAATTGAAACAACCTTAATTTGTGAGGCTTTGAAGGTCATAGTGTTTATTGAAACCAAGTAGAGAAAAAAAGGAAATATAAAAAAGTAGAGTACATATATGAACTCTCCCAGTACATAGGTAAATCTTCTTAGTACACATATAGGATTACATAGAATGCAACCTCCCACTATAATAATTGTATATCAAATCACCTCGATACTAGTTTATAATATGGGTGATTTATGAACATTTATAAAATTGGTAGCATATGATGGGTCTATAGACCCTAAGTAATACTTACTAACATGTGAGATGAAATGGAAAGCTAAGGGTATTACTAATGAGGCTATAAAGAAGTGAAAACTAATTAGGGCACTAAATGGAAGAACACTTGATTTCATATACATTAGAGATATCACTTGAGCAAATATATAATAGGTTAAGGAGTAGCTAATTTCAAATTTTAAAATAAACAAATGTACAAGTTAGACTATTCAAGACCTAAAGCAGATTAGGCAAAATTTAGGAGAATCAGCCTGTGACTATGATCGCAAGTTCTCAGACGTTATGAATAAGATGGAGTTTTCCTTAGAAGATAAAGATAAAGATAAAGATAAATGGTTTATCAAAAGACTACATTCTAAGATCAAGTTTTTTATAGTGCAGACTCAATATGATACTAAGATAGATGCTAGAGTTATTTCTCTCTAGCTGGAGTAAATTCAAGATTATAGGGAAGCTCCCGTAATGGGTTCTAAGATTGAAAATACATTTAAATCTTTTATGAAGAGAAAGGAACAATATCATGAAGTAGATAAGCCTAAGATAATTTTATGGTGCATGGAGTGTGGGAAAGAAGGGCATCACATGAATGATTATCTTAAGATCAAGATAGAGTTCTATGAAATCTATAAATTAGTAGGGAATGAAACAACACAGTGCCATCTCCTACAATAGTATGTAAAAATACCACAAAGTTTGTATTTGAATTTTTATAAATCACACAATCATGATGAAAAGAATTGTAGGGCTTTAAAAGAGATTAAATAAGATATTTTAAAGAATATAATCATCATCATTGCATAATAAGTGTCCTCAGTGAAGTAGATGATTCTAAGCATATAGGTCGATAAGGATTGTGAAAACCAAGTAGATCCATACAAGATTCCCAGTTTGTCTCAGTACCAACCTCAAGGTCTAGCTAGATGGACCCCTCCTTCACTAGGGTAGACAACCATCACCACAATACCAATACTCATCACCTTGGAATCTAATAATGATAATTATAGAAAACTAGTTAGACTTTGCATGTTGCACAACAATAATTTGGGATTGGAGATAATACCTAGTAGCTCAAAACTAGAATATAGCATAGCAACATGGAGGTTATAGATGAGGTTATTAGTCAAATAGAGGAGGATCTAGGGGTGGATATAAAGGGGGTTATCAAGGTGGAAGAATAAATAATTATCAATGCCCTCCTTTGAAATGTTACTTATGTGAAGAATATAACCATGTGTAGTGCAATTTTCCTTTGAATCCCTAAAGATAGTCTTATTATGCATACTATAGGGTATATGAGCAACATGAGATAGAAGAATATCATGTCACCATCCTGAGGGCCTAACATAGTAATAATCATAGAATAAGACATGGAAAGAACCAAGATGTAGTGAGGAGGTAAATTTTCATGGCATGTCCCCAAAACTATGTAAAGGTATAACAACCTAAAAGAAATTAATTTGGGAAGAATAGAAATTTGATAAGTGTAGACACCGAAAAAGTGTCTACCCCTTGGTCAACTCCCCCTTGATCCCCTTGGTCCACTTCCAAACATTCCTAACCCACACAATTATTAATTTAAAATAAATTAACTATTTTAAATTAATAACACCCTTGACACATCACCCATGACACCTCACCCCACCTTGGATACCTCTCCTTGGATGCCTCCCATCACCCTATGACCAATTTATGACCTATTTCAACCCTCTCGCACTTATTTAATCCACTTTCGACCATTTTCCAAATGGTAATTAGACCTGGTAGTTGGAAGAATGGGTAATAGGCTAATTTTAGCCTCTTTTCCCATTCTTTAGCCATCGACATCAGTCATTATCGACCGACATCGGTGGTATCACCAACGCCAATTTCTTTAAAACCATAATTTGACCACTGTTTCACCCCTGCAAACATGAATTCTCTTGCTCCAAGTTTTAAGCTCTCTCACTCCTTGACTTCTTGTAGGCATCAGCATTTCAAAAACACTCTCCAGGCTCAGAGGTTCTACACCAGTCATTCCACACTAGATTGAAGGTTGCACGACATCTCCAGCATCAGCCACAACAGAAACAGACCTCCTGCACTTTTGCCTCTCTGCTTACAGCTAAGTATTTCTACTAGTTTACATTTCAGTGTCCTTTTTAAATACATTAGCAATCAGTCCATTGTCCATTTCCAAGCATTCTTGACACAACCCATTCTGTTCTCCCCAGAGAGGCTAAGAAGCCTTCTCTCACCCTTATCTCCCTTTTTCCCCTATCCTCCATCTGATCTCTTATTTAGGTCATACTTTTTGCCTTGTAAACCTAGCACAAGCCACTAAAACTCCCACAGACACCCCAAGCCATTCTGTTGACCACAGAACAGACCTAAAACTCATCCAAAGCCTTATTGCCCCAACCGATGCTGGCCTCCAGGCTCATTGCCCCTATCGATGTCGACAAGACTAACCGACATCAGCAACCTTAGACTAACTGACGATGATAGACTAACCGATGTCAGTGACTGTGGAAGACAGATTGATGCATAAAAGTATGTATTTATTTCTATTTCTTTTGTTCAATCCTTTATCATTCCTTTTTCTAGCAACATTCTAATTTTTTATCAATTAGTGGACTGTCACCCTTCTAAGAAGCCTTTACACTTTTGGGATTAAGCATTACTTGGCAGTCCACTACCTACCTATCTAACAATTTTCTTGTTTAAGTCTCTCTCATCTACAGGTGTCATCCTCCATAGCCAAAGAGGAGTCCCTTCAACATCTAGATAATAGTGTGCAAACTTCATCTGGGTATGTACAAACCCCTGACCCTTTATCTTAGTTTCTTACTTCCTTTGAATGTAGAAAAGTGAAAATAGTTTGAAACATTCTGGCATGCTTAGTGGGACCCTAGGAGTTTTCCTTGGGTTCATCATTCTTTTTCTTCTCAACGCAAACTTTTCATATAGGTGCATTAGGTCTCTTCTTGCATCTTTTTCCTCTATCTCTTCGAAAAGACATCATAAGCAAGTTAAACAAAAACTTTCTTTTTCTTCTTGTCACCTTTCCTTCTTGCATCTTAGAGTAGTGAAGTTCGTACTCTTAACCCTTTCTCAACTTGTCTTCATCCAAACACACATTTCAATTTGCGCTTAAAATCTATTGCATTTCATTTCTGCCTGAATGCATACTTAGCTCTCACACCTAGTAACTTAAAATGCATTATGAATAAATCTTAGTGCACTTATGTTACACGACCTGACCACTATCACAAACTAAACATCAAAACATACCTGAGACAAGGTCCGACTAGGATTTCATCACCTAGTGGATACCTTACCCTTCCTGGCAATCCTACTTATACTTCACTACCAAGGGGAAAGCCCACTCTGTTCTCTGGTAGAGTATAAACTCTAGGGGAAGTATATACTAGCTAAGCAACCTAGCTTATCTCTAGGCTCATGAAGTGAGGGGAGCTTTCTCCTTAGCACTAGGGCATGTACAAAACCTAATACAGACTCTTGAGCACCGAAACTAACCCAAAACCAACCTTAGACTACTTCTTTTAGGACCTATTCTACAAGCCAACTTTCCAAACACACTCTTCTAAGGCATAAGCCAACAAGACTCTAAAATTTATTCCTAGGAATTAACATTTAGAGCCTGCTTGTCTTCATCCATTTTTTCTGTCTGTATCTAATTTTTTGAGTTAGTGAGGTCATATTCTGAGATTTGAAAACAACTTAGACCTTCTTATTTCTTCCAAAAACTTTCAATTTTTGAGTTTCTAGAAACACACATTCACCGACATCAGTTTTTTCCACCGACATTGTCAACTTTTTTTCAATGGCATCAATTTTTCTATCGATGTTGATCACTATCGACAACTTTTTTTCCAAAATAGCCTTAAAACCCGACCATTTTTCTACCAAAATCACATTCTGAGTTTCTGAAATTGAAAAACATAGTTTCTGAAACCTGACCCTTTTTTGCCTTGGATGGTTTTGAGACGTAGCCAAACCAAGACTCTTGTTGACCATGCAAGGCAACAACCACTCCTGCCTTCACTTTTCATAACCAGTCTTCTAATGGAGTATCATTTAGAGACCAAACAAACTCCTACCCAACCAACCCTGACTCAGCCCCCTATTGTCCCTGAAGGGGACCAAGACTTTGAAAGGTTCCTTGAACTCAATGTCAAGGCCCTTCAACACTATCTCATGTGCAGGAAAATGTGAGACTCTTTAGGCAACCCAATTTATGGGATGCCAACTACCTTGCTTGAGACAACAACTGTATCAACTGCCTTTGTCATTCAACCCATAGACACCTAGGATGTCACCTAGACTAATAACCAGACCATGACTAATCTTCTAAGTGTGGCCTTTCCTTTTATCTCTAGGCCCACTTCCATTGGGGTTTTGACCCCCCATCAACTGTAGACTATTCAGAAAACCTCTACCCCTTTCCAAAATCTAGTTGTCTCCATCCCGCGTACTCTTGGCCCCATCAACACCAGGGTGGCTACGCTTCCATTGGCTAGTGTTGCCATAATCCAACCACCTCTGGTGACATCAAGCCTAGTCATGCCTTCTACCTTCATGACATAACCACCCTTGGTCTCCACTTCTATCCCTATGGCTAGTTATTAGTACATTGCACCCATATAAGTGTAACTAACTACTTCATATGCCCCTTCTAGCACCTTCTAAGTCCTCACAACCTAGGGAGCACCCCACCCACAAATCCGTCAACTAATCTAATCAAAATGCTGATGGACAAAATGGCTAATCTTGAGACCTCAATTTTGGGTTCAAAAAATGTCCTTTCATATGACCAAATTTATAATGAACCCATCCATCCCTCCATCCCAATCTAGTTGTATCCCAGTCAGTGGGAACTTCCTAAGTTTACTCGCTTCTAGAGTAAGAAAGACCCACAACAGCATCTACGAGCATTCAGACATGCTTGTTACCTAATAGCACATGATGATGTGTTAATGCTATGCACATTCCCCATGTCCCTTTCTAGTGTTGCCCTCAATTGGTATAGCTCTCTCACCAGACACTCTCTTTTCACATTCACCTAGTTGGCTCAACTTTTCCTTGACCACTTCTCGATCAATATCACCAAAAAGGTCTCCATCACAGACCTATACTCTATTAGACAATTTGATGATGAATCCATAGCCAATTTTGTTGTTCATTGGAGAGGTTTAATCAACCAGCTCTCCTTTTCTTTGCCTCAACCTGAGCTCATCAAGCTATTTTCACAGGCATGTGCCAAACATATTTCATCTACTCTCTGGGTCCAAACATTCTACACCTTTGACGAAGCTTTCATGATGGATAGGAAGCTTGAACTACGTGCCATCAAGGAAAACAAAGTCAAATTGTGGAGTAAGAACCCTAACACCAAGTCAAATGACTCTCCCTCTAAACCTTCTTCTTCTAATTCCAAATCTAAGGCATCAACAAATGCTGTAGTCATTAGACCATCACCTTCTTCAACAACCAACCAACCCAAACCTTCTACGTCCCAAAGTATCACATGATAATTACAACAAAGATATGTGTAGCATCAGTATACTCTGATAGGAGAATCATACACATCTATGTTGGATAAACTTGTCAAACATGGAGCTCTCAATCTCCCCCAAATTTGACCACCCCCTTAATTTGATCCCTCGCACACTATCCTTGCGTGGTATAGGGAAAATGACTTCTACAATTACCACTGTGTCAAAGGCCATGACACAACCAACTGTAAGACTCTCAAGAACATCATTCAAGACATGCTAGAAAAAGGTGATCTCATCTTGGACAACCCAAATGCACCACCCAATCAAATCATAGACATCTTTAAACAACCCTTTCCTAATCATCCCCTAGCCAAAACAACGTGTAGACCATGGCTGATGACTCCCAAGAACATAATATACACACAGTCAACACAGTCTTGCCTCTCATGCCTGACTAACCTCTCTCACAATCCCAAGAGGTTAGTCAATCCATTTGTCCATCACACATGGATGAACCCTCTTCTCCCGTTAATTCTCCATTGACTTCCCTTATATTGGAGGATGCCTTGACTATACCAACACCGCTAGCCCTACCTTCCTCCTTCTTGCTACCAATGGAGGAGCTTACCCTTCCTACTCCTCAACCACAAGTAGAAGGCACAATCATCCCTACCCTCTATCCTCTTAAGGAGCCACATTCTCCGATTCCTTCTCCACCAAGAGAAGAACCTGTCTCTCCACCTTCTTCGACCAAAGATGATCCAGTGATGGCTCCCCCACGCCTTGAGTCTGAGATTGCCACATCTAACACATTTTTAGCCTCACAACCATCCACATCTTTTGAAGGACCAAAGCCTCATCTAACATCTTCCCAACCATTCTCTCAATTGGTGGAGAAACTAGGACTTCTACATTTAGGGAAATTAGAGCATGAGGCATTATGGGAGTGACTCAAAACCCCTCACCTTGCCCATCCCATCTCATCTCCTACTGTTGTCCCTCCCGTGACAAAATCTCTAAAAGTTTCCAATAAAGACTAGACTTCTACTTCTAAACCTTCAAAACCTCAACCATCCACATCAGAACCTAAATCCACCATATCAAAACCAATCAAATCTCTCAATTTTTTCCCCATACCTAACCTCACTCACCCCCAAGTGAAGGTATACTTGAACCTTGCCTCACCTAATAGTAGTCCTCAAACCAAACCAAACCAAAGAAGACTGCTAAACCATGGTGGCAAACCCCTCCTCCACCATCATCATTGCCCTCCATTTTGGGCCCTCATCCTTATACCATAATAGGAGTGCTCCCTACTCCAACCCCCAACCAAAACAAGTTACCTCCACTACTCCCTTTACCCACCACAAGCCTACCACCTCTAAAAATTTTGGCACCTCTCACAAAGAAAGTGTCGTCTACACACGTGGCTGCACTACCAACCCAAAAGGTGATATAAAAGACTCCTTCAACACCTCCCAAGAAAAAGTCATCAACCCGTCATGCATCAACAAGCACGGACCCCTTAGTGGGTTCATACGCTTTGATATTGCATCAACTTTTGCAAACCTCTAACATAACCCTTCCACCTATTAAGCCATTCCAACCACTCGGGTCGAAACCTTCCTGGTTTGATGATACTAAAATTTGCCTATATCATCGCACACTGGGGCATGATATCAAGAATTATTGTGCCCTCAAGGTGGTCATTCACCAATACATGGAAAAGGACACCCTTCTCCTTGAGGACACTATCGATAGACCTTTGACACCTTCCCATATCTCACAAACCTCTTCATCATCATCGACATCTCATTAACAGACTATAATCCCTCCACCTCTTTTGCCCCCTCTCTTCGAAATTAATGCCATCCATGTAACCACTAGGTCACAAAAGGATAAAGCAAAAGAAAAAGTTGCTATTCCTTGGACTTACCCTTTTGTCAAGGCACCTCAACCACCAAAACCCAATATTTCTATCCTGGGTGCATCTCAATCCTCTTCTTCAGGGGTAATCCATGACTCTATGTTAAAACAGCTTCACCAAACACCCTTGAAGATGACCTTGTATGACCTCATCCAAAGCTCACCCCAACATCATCAAGCTCTAGTCAGAACCTTACAGGCAGTGGAGGTCCAACCCGAAGACCCCCAACCACTCGCTGCCCTAGTACATTCTTTATCCCCTGTTGCCTCTATTACTTTTAACAATTTTGAAATTCCTACCTCTAACTTAGAAGATTAGGATGCTGCTCTTTTCATCACGACCTATGTTGATCAAACCTGCATTAAGCAAGTTATGATTGACAAGGGTGCCAGCATTAATATCATTTCTACCCGTGCCTTTGAACAATTGGCCCTCCCTAAGAATTGCATATCAAAAATTGATGCAATCCTTTGATCCTTTAATGACACCACTGCTACCACCATTGGCACCATCATGTTCCATATTCGTGTTGGCCTGTACACAGTCCTGAAGCTATTCTACATCATCAAGGGAGAGTTCTAATACAACATGTTATTAGGATGACCCTGGATCCATGCCATGGCTTGCGTCCCTTCTACACTACACCATTGTGTCAAATTTGAACATGATGG
Source organism: Torreya grandis (assembly GCA_037957365.1). Taxonomy (NCBI): domain Eukaryota; kingdom Viridiplantae; phylum Streptophyta; class Pinopsida; order Cupressales; family Taxaceae; genus Torreya; species Torreya grandis. Next base: position 1,913,950 of record JARHVA010003301.1, read on the forward strand.
GAAAGTCCATGTCGTTCCCACTGACCCATCCCCTTTCAAGACATGTAACATGACCTATCGACCAAACATTCTCATTCCTCTTAAGACACCAACCCAAACACTGCCTCCATCTGTGGAAGCTTCAACCAATATGCAAACGGTGGTTGCACTCACACCACCTCCTCAAGTGACAACCAAGGACCCTATGGAAGATATCTTCTAAAGACTTTCACTTGGGGAGTATCGCTTACTTACCTTAGACATGTTCTAGACTATGCAAGAGTATGGACAACTTCACCACAGTCCTAGCTATGACCATCAGATCAGAATGGTCATCCCTTATGGTCCTCCTAATCTCCAAATGAATCTCATCTATGGGGGAATAGATCGAGCTCCCACTAATGGGAATCCTCTCTCCTCACCTCAACCATTCACATCCAACTTCTCTTTTCTTGGCAACCCCACCTTTGCTCACACCTACCTTTATAGGTGTGCATGGAAGGGTTTTGGCTTCAGGTGCTACGAACAAGGCTCCCATCAGCCCATCAAACCACCCAATGATGACAATGCTAAGAAATGATATGGCCTGGGTTTACAAGAACATACCAAGGCTTCTAAAGACCTTTACCCCAAACTCACCATTGACCAATCTCCTCCAAGCTCGCCTATTCTCCCCTCTTCACCTATGGAGTCGGTGGTATCCATCCCTCCTAGTTTTTTTTTTTTTTTTTTTGGCATAAACACCATCTGCTTGGAACTTCTAACTTATCAACTCAGCAGGGTCTCCAGGTCTCTCCCTCTCATTTATCCCAACATGATATATGATGACTCAGAAACCATCAACACTGTCTATTACATAGACAATGATGCCATTCTCACCTACATGGGTGCCGACCACTCTTCCATTCAATGCTCCCTTCCTTATAAAACTTAGGTTATGTTAAATGAATCAACCATTGACATTAACCTTCCATCTTCTAATGTTCCTCATGTCTTAAAGATTGGTCAATCTTTGGACACCCAGGAGTAGTTTGACTACACCAGCTTCCTTTCAGACCATAGCAAGGCCTTTGCTTGGACCTACAGTGACATGCCTGGTATTAACCCCAACATTGCCATTCATAACATCGTCACAAACCCAGAGGCTAAGCCTGTCAGGTAAAAGCTTCAAAAGATGCATCTTCATGTTGTGATCCTTGTCAAAGAGGAGCTTTAGTGTCTTCTCTCTGTCTCTTTCATCCAGCCCATTGATTATTTGCAATGGGTGTCTAACATCATCCCTATCACCAAAGTGACTAGGGGGATCTAAATCTGCATTGACTATCGCGACCTTAACCTAGCTTGTCCCAAAGATGATTTTCCTCTTCCCAACATTGACCAACTTGTTGATCTCACAGCTAGTCATGAGATGCTATCACTCATGGACAGGTTTTTAGGATATAACCAAATCCTAATTGTGCCAGAAGATCAACACAAGACTACCTTCATCACCCCATGGGGGATGTTCTACTATAGGGTCATACCTTTTGGCCTCAAGAACACAGGTGCCACATATCAACATGTCATGACGTACATTTTTCATGATCTCCTCCATAAAATCATGGAGGACTATGTGGATGACCTGCTAGGCAAATCCAAGCTTCATCACGACCATTTAACCATCCTCAAGATCATCTTCACTTGCCTTCTTCAATATAATGTCTACCTTAACCCCAAAAAAATGCGTCTTTGGGGTCCTCTCAGGAAAGCTCCTGGGTTTCATTGTTTCTCTCTGTGGCATTGAGATAGATCCCACTAAAATATGGGCTATACTCAAGATGCCACCTCTGACCAATCTCAAGTAACTTCATAGCCTACAAGGGAAGCTCCAATCCATCTGTCGCTTCATCTCGTAGCTTTTTGACTGATGCCAACCCTTCCATCACCTCCTCAAGAAGGACATCTCCTTTAATTGGGATAAGGACTGCCAAGAGGCTTTTGAAGCCCTTAAACACTATCTAGTCTCTCCACCAGTCCTCATTCCACCTAAAGATGACCAACCCTTTTACCTCTACATCTCAGTGACAAACAATTCATTAGGTGCCATGATCACGCACCGAGATGAGCAACACTATGAGCAAGCGGTCTACTACATAAGTCGAACACTTGTTGACTATGAAACTTGGTATACTCATACCGAGAAACTCTATTTGGCATTAGTCTTTACCACTACCAAGATCTTTCATTATCTTCTCAATCACAAAACCTTTGTCATCACTCACACTAACCCCCTCAAATACATGCATTCCAAGCCATACCAAAACCAACGTATGGCTCATTGGCTCATGCTTCTTGCTGAGTTTGACATAGAATTCATCCAGCAAAAATACATAAAGGGGCAAACAATTGCTGACCAACTGGTAGATGCCCCTCTACCTGACAACCAACCTTCTCATTGTGAATTCTCTGATGAATCTATCATTGCATTATCCACCGACGACACATTCTATCAAATGACAATGTTCTTCGATAGATCCAAATGTCAACTCGGTGGGGGTGCGGGGGTCATTCTCATCCCACACGAGGGTGAGCACATGCCCCTATCTTTCAAACTTGACTTTGAATGTACCAATAATATGGTTGAATATGAAGCCTTAATTTTGGGACTTCAAACCACCCTTTCTTTAAGTGTCAAGACCATCAACATCTTTGGCAACTCACAACTTGTCATCAATCAAATCAACGGTTCATATCTTTGTAAAAATGAAATTTTGCAAAGATACAAACATCGTGTTGACACCCTTCTAGCATCTTTCAACCATTACCTCTTACAAACTGTTCCTCGCTCTACAAATAAGTTTGCCAACACTATGGCTTCTCTCACCTCTCATATTCTATCTTCATCATCTTCATCAAGAATTTTTGTCACGGTGCATCATGTGCCATTGCCTTCATACATTTCCACTAACATCAACCTCATCAACACCATAGACTCTAATCCATGAGATGTTTGGTATAAATAACTTGTGGATTACTTGGCCCATTCTATCATTCCTTTTGATCTCTCTAGCAATGCATGACAAGCTTTTATCAAATGCATGGCTCGATATATTATGCTAGGGGGTCTTCTCTATAAAAGAGGTTTTGACGGCCTCCTTCTTCACTATCTAACATCCACTAAAGCATCTCACACCATTAAACAAGTCCAAAATAGGATTTGTGGCAGACACTTCAGTGGTAACTCAGTTTCCAAGCGCATCCTTCACCTAGGCTATTATTGGCCCACTCTTCATCAAGACTGTAGTGACTATATTCGACGTTGTGTCAAGTTACAGCAACACACTAACTTGCTTCACCTCCCTAGCCATGCCTTACAAGTTGCTTAGGATTTTTGGCCTTTTTCCCAATGGGGCTTAGATCTCATCGGCGAGATTAACCCCATTCATCTCTTCATCATCAGTCCATCATCACCACCATCAAATACTTCACTAAGTGGGTGGAAGCTATTCCCCTCATCTCCACAAAAGCTAACAAAATTGTCAACTTCATCAACACCCACATCATTTGTCATTTTGGTGTCCCTCACAAAATCATCACCGATAATGACAAGTCATTCAAAAACAAAACTGTCCAGAAACTTTGTGACTCATTTAACATCAAGCTCAGCTTTTCTTTGCCTTACTACATGTAAGCAAATGGGTAGACTTAGGCTTCCAACAAAATCTTAACCAAAATTCTCATGAAGGTGGTCAATGACACTGGAAGGGATTGGCACATTCACATTCCCTTCACTTTGTGGGCTTACCACACTAGCATCTAAACCCCTACGGGTGCTACACCTTTCTCTCTAGTGTACGAAATAGAGGCTATCCTACCTCTTGAAGTATAGATATCATCTATATGCATCTCTTTACATGACATTCCTTCTAATGATGACTTTCATCAAGATCACTTAACTCAACTTGAGTTAATTGATGAATGTCATCTTGTTGCCCTCAACCATCTCCATGTCTATCAAAATCGCATCAAACGAGCCTATGACAAAAATTTTAGAGAATGAGATTTCAAAATTAGAGACCTCATCCTCAAATAAAATCAACATGTGACCAATATGGAATGAAGTAAATGAGGCAAGTTTGTTCTTAATTGGCTCCGACCTTACATCATCACACACAAATATGGATCAGAGACTTATCGTCTATCTTCTCTTGAAGGCTGACTAGAACTTGAACCCCTTAATGCCTTACATCTGTGACCATTCTACTATTAGTTAAGTACTCATTCACTCGACATTTAATTTGAGCTTGTCCCTTGAGCAATCCCTATCATCTTCATCCTCATTCCTTTCAACCTTGTTTCCCTAAAGCAAACCCTATGTAACCCTTTTATAAAGTATGGATGCTTTGTCCTAATAAAAGGGAGTCTTCAAACTTCTATAGTCTTGTCCATGACTAAAAATTCTATCAAAAATAAATCAAGATGTCAAAATAACAAAAGATCATAAAATCTAAAGACAGACTACTCCCTCGAAGGATAGTTGTGCTATCATTGTTGTAGCTAATAGACTACTCCCTTGAAGGATAGCTATTCAAAGCCCTCAAATGTATATAAAGAAAAAATATAGACCACTCCCTCGAAGGATGGCTATGCCTAAAATATTGCTATAAATAGCACTCTCTTAGAAGCTTCCTGCATTGATCAGCTTCACAAATGACCACAAAACAAAATGACATCTCTATGTAGACTTCTCGCATTGATCAGTCTTCTCAAAAATGAAAAAAATGAAAAAAAAAGGGTCATGGACTTGACTTGTAGTCATTTTCTAGGTCTCCTATAAAAAGGGGCAAAGTTATCCCTACTAAAAAGGGTTACCCTCTCCTCACATATCACATCACCTACTCAAGGGATTTTGAGCTCATTTTAATGTCAAAGTGATTCGATTACTTCTCTAACACAACCAATGGTTAATGACATAATGCATGAATGGGGCTTTTGGTTCGAAAAACCCCCTATCTATGTTATCATTATGGTCCTTGTCAATGAAAGAGCAAAATGCCTTTCACTTCCTCTAGACACTTTCACCACATCCAACCACATCCAAACCAACCAAACCTTTTTTTCAGACCACTAACATTCTCATAGCCTATTCACACTAGTTTTTATGGAAACCAATACACATGGAAGCTATCGACCACACAATTTATGTCAAGCATAAACCATTACTTGCTGAAGCATAAATAGACTCATTTCATTTTTAGCATACACCATCACCAATATGGAAAAGACTGTAACATCATCTTCCCCTCATCATTTAACCATGACCAAACCCAGTCATCAACCACTTTGACCCTTCCTCCCTTTTGGGAGAACTACATTGGCCTGAGGCCCCTCAAACAAGGGCTATGTCGGCAACACTCAGTTGACATGGGGTCTTTTGAGGTTAGCTCAGCCATTTTCTTCATCACATTCCTTCGTCACCTGCCAATCACATCACAAACAATCACATATAGCAACAACCATTAACATTATCATACACCAATCACATTAGTTTCTATGAAAAACAATACACACAAAAAATAACAACCAAGACACAAACCAATGTTGTGGTGTACATCATTACACCATAATGAAAAAGTTGTGACATAATCATCAACATCATCATAACGTACATTATTCACATCATGATCATCAAACATCATCATCATAGCATAATCATTCACATCATAAACATCATCACATTAAGCATATATCATTAAAACATATGAGAAATGCTAAAAACATCCATAACATCCATAACACATCAATAAACCAAAATCTCATCATATATATCTATACATCAAAGTTTATAATGGTATAATCTATCTCTCTCTCAAAAAAAATTAAGTACATCTCACATCAATGGCTCGCAAGCTGGTATATGCATAATATCAAAAATGGCCTCAAAGCTACGGCTATGGTGGTGGTGGTGGTCGTGACAACACTGTATCATCCCCACCCTCTGATCATCACCATCTGTGGGAACCCAAAGTAGTCACACACGACATAGATCTCTATCAGCTCTCCTTATCTCTCATATCTGAATACCGTTGTATCTGAGAGAACTCCCTGATAGCCCTCTCATAATACGCAATCTCATCTAAAGCATTATTGTACCTAGATATAGGTATAGTTTGTGGTCAACCCATCAATCCTGATGCCGTGCCTTGAACTGAACCCTATGGCTGTGGCTGTGTTGGCTCCTAAGCTGACTGCTGAATAGGGCCTTGCCCTCCAATCACCTATCTTGCCAAAACCTATGCTTGGGTTGTGGCTAACTACCCCTGTAAAATGGTGATCTACCCTATTAAAGTAGCTACCTGACCTGTAAAAATCATAACCTACCCCTGTAGTCCTATGACTTGGCCCTCCAAAATGGTCACTCATCCTCATGTTGTATCCCTCTCCTAGATGGTAGCATCCCCCTCCTATATGGTAGCATCCCTCTCTTGCCTCACCCTAGTCACTACCTACAAATCAAGCTATGGTCCTGCCTGAATCCCTGTGTACTCTCCTGCCCACCATGTTGAGTAGGCCTCTATGCACCCTAGATCAACTATCCTAGGCCCTATCAGTAACTCCTCAAAATCAAGCCCCTCTGTCTCCTTTGGTAGTGGGAGTAACACCTCAATATCATCCCACCTATACTACGGGAAGGTAGGTGGCACATCTTATAGCAGCCCATACTGGCATTGTACTCTCTCCACTAGCACCCTCTCGAGCTCACTGCTCATCTTCTCCTAACCCATCTCAAACTCTACACCCCAACCAACTGCTCTACCTAGTCTCTAAAAGTCAGATATACCAAGTATGGTCTCCAAATGATATCTGCTAGGATCAGGGCCTCCAGTACCCTCTATAGTAGTCGATGTCCCTAACTACTCCATCCCTTCGAGTCTGTGCCATGACCTCGTGCCATCACCTGAAGCCAACCTTGAAGTCGACCTAAATCACAACCAAAAGGCTGAGAGGTTGGGTGACCACAATGTGCTCATATGACCAGTAGTGTAGGAGGTGGCCCACACATAGACTATACCATCGCCATCGACTGATACCCCAGAGCTCTTTGTATAACTGAGCCAAAAAGACCAGCACCCAGGTAAACATTGTCTACGTCTCCAACATCTTTGTCAAAACTCTAGTCATGGCAACCAAAAATCTTCCTCCCTCTACATCTGGCAGTGCATAAACTATGATGTTGATCATCATCAGGATGGCCAATCAATGTGCATCCTTATCAACAGCATACAATGGCTCATATGCAAAATTGGCTGAGTGGTACCTCACCTCAGGTGCATGCTCTCCAAACAGTGTAACCATCTAAATATCATGCACCTCTCTCAAGCATGCATATACATTTGCTCCATGTATCGATAGCTATAAAATTTAGTACACATCCTCCACCATCACAGTCAGCTCGCCAGTGGGCAAATGAAAGGTGTTGGTGGAGTGGTCCCACCACTCAATCAATGCCACCATGATACTGACATCCCTAGCCACTCGATAGTATTGCCACAGCCCGCCTAATCCCACTATATTCATATGGGTCCACTCCCCTCTAGTGATGTTCTGATGCATCTATGTTAGCAATGGTGAGAGACGATCTCGCAACATCAGTGTCTGCCTCACCTACATCCAACCAATGCACACAAAACCCATGTTAACAAAATGACTACCAACCTCTATGACTCTTTTTCCCTTTTGGGAGAACTACATCAGTGTGAGACCCTTAATGACCAAGGATATGTAGGTAGCACTCAGTTGACATGGGGTCTCCTGAGGTTAGCTCAGCCATTCACCCATTCATCTACCCATTTGACCATCTTCCTATACTCATATGCCTATCTCAACATCCAGGAAGCCCTCAACATGGCTTCGACCTTTTGACTTGACAATTTTCAACATCTTTTTTGACCAGATAGCCACCAACATTGGTTATCATATAGATGACAGCACTTACCTAACTGACATTAATCACATAGTGACTGGCATTGGTATCTGGTCAGCTAACGTCAGTAGCTAGTCAACCAATGTCAGTGATTGGTTTAGCCTTAGGGCCGAAAGGGGCGAGCCTTAAAATTAGGGATTCCCCATTTCTTCTCCTTTTTCCTACCCAAACCCTCCTAAACCTACCTAAAGAGACCTACTTAGCCTACCCATCCTTTTCACTACCCCTCCCCCTCAATTTTAAACTAAAAACACTAAAATTTCCAAAAACAAATCAAATTCAAAACCAAACCAAAAACTCCAAATGCATTTCCTACCTCATCCTATCACCGCCACCATGGTGGTATGATAGGTGCCACAGGTGGTGGTCCTCCTGCGAGGCCTCCTCTACCCTCTACCATCTCTTTTGCCTCAATTTCTCCACGCACTCTCACTGGCCCATAATTGCCCCTACAACCTCTAATCCCACTCCAACTCACTCCCTCTCTCCACCAATCACAATCTAACACCTCACACTACTATCTCGATCACTCTAAGTCACTTTCAATCACTCAAATCTAGAGCTCCCTTTTTCACTTGGTCAAATGTCACAAATGACTTTTGGTGGGCCACCAATTCAATTTTGTCACATTTGGCAGTCTACCAACGTCAATAGTAGCATGCCCTAAGCAATTGACATCAGCTTATTTCTGCTAATGTCAGTCACTTTTATCCACTGACATCAGTTTTATAATCGATGTCAGTATCATTAAATCTTTCATCCTCTTTAAAATTCCCAAAATCATGCCCACAATCACCAATTCTCACAGCCTCCTCCTGGGGCACACTTGAGATCCCTTTTACCTTGACCATAGACCTTGGAGATCACGACTATCTCCTCTGACCCTAACCACTTCTGAGACAACTTTGCCTTAGTTGTTTTGGTTGCATATAGGCTACTTCATGAATAGTTAGCCAAATTGTCTGCATATCCACATCACGACCCTCACAAGTATTATATTGTGAGTAAGTTGATCCCCACTACTTGTGACATTTTCATGTTTCTAGGAGCACTTCCTGAGCCTGAGATACTTAGAACATGATGACCATTAGAGCTACAGCTTGGATCAAATAGCCCAATTAGCTACAACTAAATGATGGGGACCAGTTATTTTGATTTTGGCACTCCTTGACCTTGACCTGTGACAATTTGACCTGACCATCTCATGAAGTGGTATGTATGCAATCCCACTCTTTGCAACATTCACACTCAAGCCTTCACCATTTCCATCCACTATCTATCAAATTAGCACCTAATTCGAGGTTCCCTTCCCTTGACTCTTGCTTTGAGGGGGAATACCTCATCCCATAATTAGGGCAATCAAATCCTATTTTTGTCTTACAGTTCATCAGAAAAAACAACAAGACAAAAATGACCTTATCCCATACCTGGGGCAATTTACTCTTGTTTTTGTCTCACAGTTCGTCAGAAAAACCAACAAGACAAAAAGGGGCAAATGTAGACACTGAAAAAGTGTCTACCCCTTGGTCCACTTCCAAACATTCCTAACCCACACAATTATTAATTTAAAATAAATTAACTATTTTAAATTAATAACACCCTTGACACATCACCCATGACACCTCACCCCACCTTGGATACCTCTCCTTGGATGCCTCCCATCACCCTATGACCAATTTATGACCTATTTCAACCCTCTCACCCTTATTTAATCCACCTTTGACTATTTTCCAAATGGTAATTAGACCTGGTAGTTGGAAGAATAGGTAATAGGCTAATTTTAGCCTCTTTTCCCATTCTTCAGTTGTTGACATCGGTCATTATCAGCTAATACCGATGGTATCGTTGATGCCAGTTTCTTTAAAACCATAATCCAACCACTATTTTGCCCTCGTGAATGTGAATTCTCTTGCTCCAAGTTTTAAGCTCTCTCACTCCTCAACTTCTTGCAGGCATTAGCATTTCAACAACACTCTCCAGGCTCAGAGGTTCTGCACTAGTCATTCCACACTAGATTGAAGGTTGCACAACATCTCCAACATCAGCCACAATGGAAACAAACCTCCTACACTTCTACCTCTCTACTTACAGCTAAGTATTTCTATTGGTTTACATTTTAGTGTCCTTTTTAAATACATTAGCTATCAGTCCATTGTCCATTTCTAAGCATTCTCGACACAACCAAGTATGTTCTCCCTGGAGAGACTGAGAAGCCTTCTCTCACCCTTATCTCCCTTTTGCCCCTGTCCTCCATTTGATCTCTCATTTAGGTCATACTTTCTACCCTGTAAACCTAGCACAAGCCATTAAAACTCCTGCAGACACCCCAAGCCATTCTATTGACCATAGAATAGATCTGAAACTTGTCCAAAGCCTTATTGCCCCAACCGATGTTGGCCTCTAAGTCATTGCCCCTACCGATGTTGGCAGGACTAACCGACATTGGCAACCTTAAACCAACTGATGACGATAGACTAATCACCGTCGGGGACTGTGGAAGATAGATTGCTACATACAAGTATGCATTTGTTTCTATTTCTTTTGTTCAGTCCTTTATCATTCCTTTTTCTAGCAACATTATGCTTTTTTATCAATCAGTGGACTGTCACCCCTCTAGGAATCCTTCGCACTTCTGGGATCAAGCATTGCTTAGCAGTCCACTACCTACCTATCTAACAGTTTTCTTATTTAGGTCTCTCTCATCTGCAGGTGTCATCCTCCACAGCCAAAGAAGAGTCCCTTCAACATCTGGATATGGTGCACAAACTTCATCTAGGTACGTATAAACCCCTGACCCTTTATCTTAGTTTCTTACTTCCTTTGAATGTAGAAAAGCAAAAATAGTTTGAAACAATACGTGTCAAATTAATGGTGACAAAGCACTTTGTGCCAATAGGGAAAGGTTCACCTGGTAGTATAGATAAAAAATGATGCATCACAAAGCAAATTCAAATTTGAAAATGAAGAATAAAAAAGGAACCAAAGCTATTAGAGCCATTAATTTTCATAGATTATCCAAATGCATTCAATTTAGTGAAGCAATCAAATCCAAATAGAAATATATGTAATTAACCAAGTCAATTACAATCACATTGCCATCAAGTTAATAGTTGCAAACATGAAATTAAGATCTACCCTGAATAAGTATAATTCACATGGTTTTGAATAAATAGATTTTAAGTGTATACAAATGTCTTCATCTTCAAAATTGCCACCTCCCCCCTCTATGTATATTTTGATTATAGGGTCTGACCAATGCATAGATATAAAGTTTGATGAAGTGGCTCTCAATCATGACTTCAAGCATTACCCAACCATCTAGAATGAAGTTAAGGTAGTAGATCCCTATGGATCTAATGATCAACTCACAACCTTTACATAGAGATACAAACAAGACTTGGTAACAATCTAATCAATGGGTCTACATGATGTATAAGCAAAACTAGACATAGACCTAGTTTATGATTTATTTACAAATGGCTGGTTTTTTGTCAAGATATTGCATGTCCACTAGAATAACACCCATGTGGCCTATGTTATTAGATTCACTTTTGAGAAGTATTACTAACTCCCCAACCCAAAATAAATTTATAACGAAACCCTAGTTAACCAATGGGTATTGGCTAACAATGTTACTAGTTAACCAATTTCCACTTATAGGCTAGGAATCAGGGTTTCCATGACCCTATTAAATATAATCTATGGTTTCCTAAACATAACCTGCATCAATGACGTTTGGATTCCCCTACCATACACCATCCTCACCTCCACCAAGGTTATCACCATTAGGGAAATCATCAATGCTAATTTAATACAGCAATTTAATAGCACAAAAAACTATTTGAATGGAAATTTCTATATGATGTCCTATTTAGTAAATGCTATAACTAGGACAACCCACTCAACTTTTAAAAAACCCTAGGAACCCTCTACTAAATATACCAAAAATAAAATTTATGATGAGTTTAATTTCATCCACATCCACATATTTAGGAAGAACATGACTAGATTAACATAGACATTTTATCTAATGATGTACCAAGTCATTCATGACAAGGATATGCCCAAATTATCTAATCACATTAGAAGGACTCTTGGAAGGATTTACATCTATTGTCTCTACCCAGACTACATAATAATTAGAGTAGAGGAAATAAGGGCCCTTCCCATGTATATTCTGTGGTTTTTACTAGATAAGGTGGTTGAATAAGAAATTTTAGCTCAATTGATAGATTTAATAGATTCAATTTGAGTGCCAAGGAGGGAGCCATCCATCTAATTCCTATTAGCATTGGATAGATTTCGTACATTAAATGAGAACATTTCCACCTAATGGGAATAACTATAATGTCATATGATTTAAAATGGGTAGAGGGTTAGGAACCACCTAGATAGACTCAAATCTAGGGTGAAAATTGATTATGTACATGTGTCATATCCAGATAATAAGGAGTTCTTGGATGCCCTAAACGATATGAAGGTTAAATACAAGATGAAAAGGTCAAGTATGTCTATGGTTGTATCTAGGCATATATACTACAATATAAACATAACCAAAGAAGGCACTCAAAGAATTGAAAAGGAGCATTAGAATTCAATGCCTCCTCTTAGAACCTCTCTCATAGGTTAGAATCTAAGGATATTAGCAAGTTAGACTATAGATACATGCTTATATGGTGATTAAACATATAATCACTCAAGGTCCTCCTCATCATCCCATCTTGATGGCCACCATTACAATAGCCACCATAGTATCTATTCCCACTCAACTGGCTCCCACTATATTAAGCACTAGGAGCATAACTTAGCCTGGTGGGTTATTCTCTATGTCACATTTCCCTCCAATCATAGTGGCCCAATATGTAAGCCTCCTATATTTCTTCCCTCCAATTTATATCTTACCTACTTCCCTAATTCCACTTTTATCAACCATTTTTGTCTTTCCCTCATCACCATCCATTACCCCGTTGGTTTCAATTATTATCACTCCCCCTCCATCAATAATAATTAACACTCTAATTTCTCCATCTCTTATATACTAAATAAATTTGAATGCATATTCTTCTTCCCCTTAGGTTAATCCATAAAGGTGGCCTCTAAAGAAAAACTAAGAGAAGGAAAGGATAGAAGAAATGGCTCTAAGGAAGTAAAACCCCTAGAAATCTCAAATAATATTAAAGATGATAGAGAAATGATCCTATAGGGATAATGGTTCACTAAATAAAAATGGTAAGACAAGATGAAAATCTCCTAGTCTAAAACCATCAATAAAACTATAGAGATTGAATTAGACGATGAATGGTTGATAGAAGAAGCTAAGTATAGGGATACTATGATTCTAAAGACTAATTAAAGATCTACTAAATTACATTATGACCAAGGTGGAGAGAATGGAGATGAAGTAGATTCAAAACCTATAGCTTCATCACAAGGAGAGTTAGTAAATATATCTCCAACCTTAGTCCCTTAAAACACAATAATGGTGTCTATGATAATAGTCTCCGAGCTTATTTCTACATAAAATGGTGAGTACACAATCTTCTCATTACCTATTCATTATGATAATTTCCTTGTCCCAATTATTTATATATTAAATATTACCCATGTTTTAGATTCTTTTTCCCAAACGAATGAGGCCTAACTAATTCTAGGACTAGTTTTTCAAATACTAACCCCAACCCCCATAATTTAGGATATGACACCCCCCATACAAACCTCAAAAGGATGTATCAAGGATATCCATACATAAATAGTTGATTATTTGAAAAAAAAGTCTCAATACCCCTCTTACCTATTTATTCTTTACTACCTCTAGCCCTTAGTCATATAGATTCAATAAATAGGATCACTTTAAGAATCTAGTCTCCTCCACCATCTTTGCTTCCCTAGTCATTCCTTCCCATCTCTCCACCCAATTAGACCTTATAATTGGCCAAGTGGCCCAAATATATTCCACCATAATCACATTAGTAAAGGATTCAGAAAGGGGAAAACTAATAGTTGAGGCAATGACTCCCAAGAATGTCACTAGATAGAAAAGGGTAATTCCTCCTTTCCATCATCTAGGGACATATTATCTTAAGCCGATGCTTCCCCATATGTAGTCTCATTCTTTCACTCCTATAATCTAAATATAACCTTCACAACAACTAGGTGTCTTTAATATATCTGAGTGAATCTAGAGATGCAACAAGTAGAGGCAAGCAAGCAAGACCTAGTTATTTTAGAGTAAACCATAGTCAATTTTCACTTTGAGAAAGAAACTAAGACTATGATAAATATAAAGAGGAAAAATATAATGGTCAAAGGATAACAATAATATTTGAAACAATGAGAAGATGTGTTCCAACTGACTAAAAAATAAAGAACTATCTTATCTAACTTGGGTGGACATAGGGAAGACCCCTATACTTTCATAGAATCTATAGTGGGATTACTAAAGGAGATGTTTTAGGGTTATTATTAATCCATGGAGGAATTACAATAAATTATCACCATTCAACCTCAAAGGGACCTCATTGGTAGTGTATAGGGAGTAGCCCAAAAGCTATATGATGTCCTCTAATTAGTAAGAGATGCAAAAAAGGAATCCCAGCCTAAATGGGAGGACGTCTTCTCTCTTACAAAGGATATGAATAATATGGAGGATAAACTTTATTTTTTGGTAAGAGCAACTAGAAACAGTGCCTAAATTCACCTAATTTTGATAACTACCCTAAAGGTAGTTGGGTCCAAAACTATGTGGTTTCTAAGAGGGATAGCTTGATTGAGTGACATCAAGAGAATAAAAATTTAGTACAATAACTCACTATTTATGGGGATTAATCCATCACCATTGTGAGTGAAATGAGGGTCAATGGTGTGATCAACTAGAGTGGATAAATGGTCTTTAATACCATGTTCTAATACATCCACCAAATGGCTACAAATAATTTTAGATAAAAAATCAAGGGCATAATATATAAGACCCAAGATGACCTATAACAATTGATAGATTTTTCTAGAAGTAGGGCCCTTATCAAAGAGATCTTTATATGGAGATTGGGGTTGCATTGAAAGCACACAAAAATTTAATGGACAATCTTCCCTATCTCTTCAAAATAATGCTATTAGACTTAGGGATAATAGAGAATGATTTTTAGGCTGGCCATGCTCTCTACTCATTTATCCAAGAAATTAAGTAAGTGTCCTAGGGAACATCACTCTCACTAGTATCTTCATCAACTAGGATCACCATTATAACAACTTTGATGGCAATAGTTTCTAGAGTACAATGTGTCTACCACTATAACTACTTCATCATAGAAGGAATGATGTTAGTTAGTGGTATCGGAGTTTTATTGTAACAATTTTTATCTATTGGTGGCATCCTTTGCCAAATTTCCCTTGTGTACTCCTTTAGGAGATATTTTATGAAGTAGATGTAAACTTTGAGTGGATTTAGGGATGAGGTATCCCCATCCTAAGACTATTTATACATGTGTCTCTTATATTCCAAAAGGAGGATAAAATTGACATACCAATATAGATTAAAAAATTCCTTTGATTTTTTCTACAAGTCTATGTTGCATGATTCATTCTCTATTTCATGTTTGTATTATAGTGTTTATGTTTTTGATCTAACTAGTATCTTAGAATTTATTAATATATGTAATAATAATTTCAAGTAGCTTGTAATAAATTGGTAAGTCTTTATCAATTGAAATGTGTAGTCAAAATTAAGGTTGATGAGTTTTATTTTTTGATAATAAAATGGCTAATTTACTCTTTATAATTTTGTGTAGAGCTGAAATTTGATGTAACTTCCTAGACTGGGCCATATCTAGTTGAATGTGCTCTCTATTATTAGCTATATTTTTTATGTTAATATATATTACAACAATATTGATAAAAAAACAACCTTTAGTTGATAACTAGGATTTAAACACATTGTATCCCTCAAACCCTTTCACTATGTTTATTAGTTATGTGTGTTAAAGTGGAAATATATAAGCATTAGTCCCTTGGAATTTATCCTTGTTCTAAATATGGTTAGAAATAATTCATGCTCTCTATTTATAGATCATATTCTCTAATCTACTTTACCATCTATTTTATATTTTATTTGAGTCTTATCTTATTTAGATTAAATCCATCATCACCCTATTTCATTCAAGTGTAAATAACATCCATGTCCATACCCAAACCAACTAAGTTAACACTTCAATTACTCACTATGATTCTACCATTAGTTAATAAAATAACAAATACCTATAACTTGTGCCCTAGAATGAAGCTATCCTTCAAAAAGATCCCAAAATGTTGTAGGATAGCTCATATTTATTTTATGTGTGTGTGTAAAACTTAGAATAACAATAATCTGACACTAGAATAAAGGCCTCTTTCACTATTTAAACTTTAATAAATCTTAATATACACTAGATATATCCCAAAGACTAACCAATTTAATCTCTAGTAATAACTTATTGAATATACCCTTTAAGGCCTATAGAAAAGTTAGGTTAGGTAGATATGTTATAAGGATATCCTAGGCTCAATCATATTCTCCAAAGAGATGACCAATTCCACATCTAATGGCCCACCCTTGGTTGATGGGTTTTGCCTTTAATACCCTAGGAAGAATCTATGACCTTCCTAAAAACCCAGAGAAATACCTTCCCACCTTCTCTCCTTTAGGGGGTAAAACCATAGAAGAACATGGGAAGGCCTATATAACTACTTTAGGGATACTAAATTTAGTTCATAAGGATGTGTCCTGTGGGTTCTTCCCATTCACACTTTAAAATGCTTCCTATGACTAGTTCCTTAAGATTACTAAGGGTTCCATCACATCCTAGATTGATTGCTAGACCACCTTTTTAATACTATTTGGCAAAGTCACTAGCCCTAATATTTTATACCAAATCTTTTCTAACATGAAGAGAGATCCTAATAAACTTATAATATCATTTAATGCAAGATTCTAAAAGTTATATAGCTAGATAGACATTGCATATAAGCTAGATGTTGCATTAGCTCTAGAGATGTACAAAAATGCCTTCAATCTTACAACTACATTGTTTGTATGTAGGGTATCTAGTGTCTTAAACTTGACCCATGTATATGCCAAAACTATGGAGATTTACAAATAGATGAACCCTTAGACATAATGCTTAACAAGGCCAAATGTTTATTAGACCTATCCAATGTTAAACCTTATCCCAATTACTAATCAAAATGTTGTAGATTATAATCAAACTTAAGACCATATGTACTTTCCCTTGTCTCATGATAAACCTAACCATATTCTAGGTTTATTGAATAATATTATCAAATAAGTTGATCCTCATAGAAGCCAAGCTTTAGTCCTAGTCAATACTTCTACTACTTAGGGCACTATTGTTGATTCTAACAAATATAAGATATAATCCATATAAATAATGGTACATAAGTTAAGTAATGAGTTATTAATTATGCATAAACACATGGGGAATGATATAAGATAGAACTACAACTAGAGATTTGGATACTAGAGATACAACTAACCTTTTAAAAATCTTGAGAATAATGGTAAGCAGCTACCCAAAAATATGCCAGAGATGAACATCATGGAAGTTATGTTACCTAACTTGTGCAAGGTTCACAACATAGCCAAGAATAGAGAATTGGATTGAAACTAATTAATTGTATCCTTTAATATATTTCAAAGTGAAATGGATAGATAAAAAATATTGGAAAATTTACCTAAGCTAGCTCATCCTGAGGCTTTGAGCCACTCCAACACTGTTATGGTCTTCAATACATATGATTTTCCATTTATATTAGAAGAAGATAATGAACTAGAGGATGCCAAGGATGAAGTTTGTGTTTTCCATTAGTGCTAGAGAAATAATTATAATCTAATTAATAAGCAACATTTTACTACATCCACACCTCTAAATAATAGTGGTAACACTCATCCATATACAAAGAGTAGTAAGAATCCACCTCCCCCAAAGGAGAGATATTAGATGTAGCCTATGGAGTCATAAAATAAAATAGGTTGCAATATCATGGAATATATGAATAAGATTAAATCCAATATCATTCTACATGATTTGGCTTAGATCATGGAGTAATTTAACTATTGATGAAAGCTTTGACCAAAATATATTTAGTAGACAAATCCAAGATGTCCCAAGAAAATGTAATGATCTATAAGGACAAACATGAGGTTACACACTTTGTAATGATAGTCAAAATTTTTAGTAATAATGTTCATAATTATATGATTCCCATAGTTGTATGCAAAAGGTTAGGGTTAACCCTAGATAAGTTAAAAAGGATAGTCCTACAACTAAACAAATCTATAGTACCTTGTGTCCAAGAATGATTAAATATGCACATATAATTAGCCTTTAAACCTTGCATATAAAAATTTATTAACATATTATTGGTCAATATTCCAAAATCCTATGGTCTATTACTCAGTTATGATTGGTCAAAAGCATTTAATGGATACATAGCCACTTATTTCTCACATACGTAGCTACCTTGGAAGGGTGTGTCAGATAAAATCAAGATTGATAGAGAGTAGAAGATGAAGTAATTGATCACAAAATACAATTCTAATAATGAGAAGGTCAACTTCATATCCTTCCATACTAGTATCAATACCTTTTTCATTGAATACAAACCCTGACACCAAGAGTGAGAAATACCTTCATAGTTGTGGACCCTTTCATTTGGTGGTGCCTAAGCAAAATAAAGATCACGTGTTGGTGTAGCCTTAATGGACCCTAATGGAAATCAATACCTAGCAACATATAAATTATATCTCCCTTATACTAACAATTGGGATGAGTATGAAGCCTTGATCCTAGGCCTATAATTTTCCTTAAGACATGTTGTCAAATAGCTACAATTATTTGGTGATTTAGAGCTAGTGGTCAACTATGTTAGGATGAAGTATTAATGCAAGCTGGCATACCTAAAGAAATACAAGCCTTTATATAGGGACCTAATTGAGCCCTTTAAGGCTTTCATCCTCTAATATATTTCAAGGGAAGAGAAATAAATGGTGGATTCATTTGCATCCCTAGCTACCAACATAATGTCAATCCCTAATTCCATGATGCAAAAATTTTCTCTAGAGTTGGTGCCTTGCCCTTTAGTCCTTAACAACATGGAAAATTTCCAAGTCTTCGAGGATGATCAACAAATCATCCAATTTATAAATAATTCTAGACCCTTTTAAGACCAAATTATAGATGAAAAATATTTTTAATGTTTGGGAGAAACATACCTTATGGGGGATGGTATCATACATTCAAAGAAAATACAATCTCCATGGGGATGGTGTCTTTATAAAGGATCTTCAATATAGTTCCATAAGTTGACAGACAAAGACAACTAAAGATAGATCATTATAAATTTGAAAAAGAGAATTTGAGAACTATTATCACTCAATTTTCCACCCTTGTTAATTTAGTTCAATCCTTCTCCAAATTGAGTGTAACATGAGATTACCTCAGGCCTATGGGTTGCCTATAGTAGGGGTAAACCTTTAGACTGAAGGGCTAGTTCCCATGATATAAATGAAAGCTCATCATCTATACTACTATCTCATTTGAATGAAAAAGGAGAGAGAAAAAACAAAGTAAACCTATCCTACTAAGATGATGAAAGAATTATAATTTGACCAATTCCAACCAATTACAATTACACTTCAAACAAAAGCCTAAACTCTATGTGACACTACTCCAAATCTACCTTTTTCATTAGTATTTCTCATGGATGTTTATGAGGAAAACATAAGCTAGGAAGACTAAAGGAAATGTCATAACATGACACTAGTGGAGATAAAACTCACTAAACTCATGAAACACTTCATTATAATACTTCAAGATACCTGTAAAAGACTTTCAAAGCTGAATATGAATGTAAATAAGGATAACATGCCAAGGAAGAGAATATATTACTTGGCAAGATCAACTAGTATAACATACATTTTGAAATGAATCATGGAGAAGGTAAACCATATTTTTATTTATTTCTCAAAGGCTGAAAATTAGCATGGATTTTCCATATTCAAGTGGAGGATACATTATAAGCCAAAAGTGGTTGCTTATATAAAGTGAGAGAGAGGAGAAGAAAGGCATAGAAGAGATAGAGTATATTAGTGTACATGTGAGTTAAAAATAAGATAATATTTAGGCAACTACCTAAACAGGTCCTATATGACATATTTATATCATTTTAATATGCTCTAACCCTCCAAGTGGCATGGGAGTTGAAATGCTTGCTTAACACCTTGACTAGCTCTTAAAAACTGCCCTTTGCCTTGGCATGATGAAGGACAAGTGGCCTTCTTAATGGTTAGATCAGTTTTTTATAGCTCTTTTATATACTCTAGACACCTCTCAACTAACCTAACCAGGATCTCTTTGACACATCATCTCTTTCTCTTGCAAGGTGTGTAGAGGACTCTTTATCTCCTTAGGCCTATTTTGCACACAAGTGTCAAAACTTGTATATGTTTTATTTATCTCATAAAAAATTAATTAATGTCCTATTAAAATCATAATATACCTACAAAAATCCATTTTTATGTCTCAAACTAGCCTTAACAGGCCATTCTCTACCAAGAGCCCCAAATTGGCCTTTTTACTTGTAGCCCTAAAATCATACAAACCTCCTTATTTAGGTATTTTTATAGATTAATATGAGATTATTATGGAATATTAAATGACCCATTATGTCCTTACAACTCTATGTCAAATTTCATGCTCTGAGAGTGAATGGAGATATCTTTTTTGTAGCTTCTCTTTCCTAATTAGGCCTCAATTAGGCTTTCCTGCTAAGAGATTGGAAAATGGCTCTAAAAGCTCCCCACACATTACAAACCCAAAATAATCATGATATTCACTTATAAAACCTCATCCCCATTCTCCATTCCAAATTTTAAGATCTAATAACTTGTATGAACCTATAAAACAAAAAATATAGTATTTTTAGGCCTAATCCATATAGTTTTATACAATAGTGTACCAACCAATGGCATGGGGTGATGATCAGGGGAGTATTGAACATGTTTTGGGTCATTTATAACTTTTTATAATCCATCTATAGGGATGAAATTTGATTTCTCTCTCATTGGGTCTCTATGGCTCTTCTAGGCAGCTTGAAAGTGCTTTGGGTTCTTAAGGATGGTTCATAAATCTTAGGGAATGAAACCACAAACCAATTAAAAAAACAAAAAAGAGTTTACTAGGGTATTTAAGTTCCACTATAAGACTAAGTTCCCATTTAGTACTTGTGTTATGTACCAAGCAAGATAAACTAGTCTCTCAAGTTACATCTAGGCATTTTATGAGGTATGAACAAGATTTAGGTCTATAGGTGGTTTTCCTGAGTTGTTTTTGATCTCTAATGACCTCAGTGAGGTCTAAGACATTCATCATAGCATGTTACAATTATTTTACAACAACATTTATCCATCAAGTCTCTATGCACTCTCATTGGTTTATTCTTAGTGTTTGTAGGCCAACTTGATCAATACACCCTAATGGACTATGTTATCACATTTTACTCATTATCAAGGATATTTAACTCTATGAAATATATTTATGTTTCCTCACCATCCTCTTAGGATTTAAATTTTCATCTCAACTTGTATTTACTATAATTAACCACTTCTTATGGATGACTTCCCATACAAGTAGTGTATACCATTAGGTCTACTCAGACTAAAAAAGGTATTGTTAACATGATGTTTCACTTCTTTTTGGGTATGAGGTTATTTTTAGAGTAGTGTTCACATCATATTAATAACCTTCATTACCTTCCTCTCCCTTATATCTTCTCACATACCTCAATACATTTCCAACAAACACAGACTTCAAGAATGATCAAGCTTGTTTTACCCTAACTGAGCAAATAGGGTTTCAAAATTTATCCTTGATTTGGGTGAGTCAGAGAGTGATTTGAGGCTCTTAGTTACTATGAAATTGATCTTTATGTGTTTCACTTCCCTCCCAGATCTCTATATAATTATACCCTCTCAAGCATGCACTTCTTCTTGACTAGGTAGGTAAACTTATAACAAGAGTTGTGTGTATGCAATTGACCTATGATCCCTATTTAGCATCTTCCTTCTAATCTTGGTTAGAAAATCCTTTTAATTTAATGGCTTGATATTATGAGTTCCTTTTTAAACTCTCAACTAGACACCTACAATTTTGTTCTTGGATTTTTGAGAGAGTCTTGAGTAACTTAGGTATACCTATAGGTGACTAACTAATTATGTTATATTGAGACTATGACTACCAACTTAGGTATTATAGGAGTCTTTTTTACAATAATAGACCTATAATATCATTATTCTTGTCTATAACTTTCTAAAAATCTTGAAACTCTATATTTTCATCATCATCCATGGTCTAAGACCAATTCTCTTTTCAACTAGTTATAGGTGACCTTTTGATAATTTTGAGTGTACTAGAGGGCCTTTAGGGTTTATATTTCCATTCATTAAACATGATAATGGATCATATATTTTATTTAAATCCTATAAACATCCCTCAATGACTTTAGACTTTATACCTTATCAACAACATCACTGTCAAGGAAAAATTCTCAGTGGATGGTTGTAGGTGATTATCTGGAAGGGTTTGAATGTGTTTAATACTAAATTAACATCTAAAAATAATATTCAATCCTTTTAAATGAATATTTTAGGAAATTTATAGTCTTTAAACCCTTTCCATGTCTTAAAACTCCCAACTCACCAATGTCACTATCCAAGACAACTTTTCAACTTGATTATAGGTGGTTATTTGAAAGTCTGAGTTTAAAGTTTGAGTTTGACCTTTTCAAATTACACCATGATGTTTATAAATTTAAAACTCATTTATGTAGTCATTATCACTTCATTTCAAGTATATATAGTTATTTCTTAGATAATTTTACAACTTATATCCTCTACCTTCGCTATCTATACACATACAATCTATAGGTGACTAAAGGTGATTGTCTCACTAGGTTTGATTATGTCTTAATTTTGAAATTGGATTATTCAACACACCATGATATTATAATAGTATCATAACCTATTATAGTAACTTTCTCATTTCCATTACAAGTTCATTGACCTTTTCAAAACATTTTCAACCACTTATGTGTTCACTGTTCATGCACACTCTTATAAGTGGTTGTCTAGAAGGTCTGATTATAGGTGCTTGAAAACCTTAATTAGTCATTGAATAATTTTAAAATTTAATCCATAAATATTATTGATGCTTATACATCCTCTATTTATCATTGACACCATGGATTTATATCGAGTTACAAACCTATAGACCTATATAAGGTGAAGACTATAACATTATGCAGAAGCCCTTGAAAAGCCCAAGTGTAGAAATTGGAGCTTAAAGATCATTACCTCAAAAACATTCACATATTTAAGAAAAAAACACAAATATAAAACTCCATTTAAACTCATAATATAACTATTTAAACACATGAACACACATTCTACATGAACACATAGAACATAGTCCAAATATATGAATGAAGATGTGAGCATGTGAAACTTGTATGGAATATTTATTTAATCAAAAAGACATGAATGGATTTAAATGAGATTAGAATACCATGAATAATCACTCAAATGCATCAAATTGACAATCTATAAATAATATTTAAGGAATGTCAATGAAATTATATGTCACTATTAAAATTTAAATGAAAGCATATAATACATTTTATCATCCAGAAGATGACTAATCACTTCACCTACCAAGAAGTCCATTCAAATACCTATGGGACTCTTGAGCTACACACTAGAATATAAAATAAAATGTGCAACTACTATAAGGAATTGGGAAATATTATATACAATGATATTACATCCCCCACCCTTAATCTATAGGAGTTGTTTTTAGACCAAGCATTCCTCTAAAATTTTCAAATTTTTCTCATCCAAACACTTTTCTTAGGATGTCTGCTAGTTTCTCTATTGTTGGGAAATGTTACAAATTGACACTACCATATTTCACATAGTATTGAATTAGATGAAATTTGATATTGATATGGTTTGTTCAATTATGAAATACTAGATTCTTTTCCATCTGGATTGCATAAGTGTTGTCAACCATGAGAGGTGTTGATGAAACCTCTTGTTCCTAAAAATCTATAAGAACCCTTCTGAGCCACAAGATCTTTATTACCTACCTTTGAAGCAGCCATATATTTTATTTTTATTGAAAAAAATGTCAACATTAATTGCATATTATATTTTCAACTGACAACTATTGTTCTTATATTCATTATAAAACCAAAGGTGGACTTTCCATCTTCATGATCACCAGCATAGTTATATTTTGAATACCCAACCAATTTGAAGTCTCTTGCCCAAAATTATTTGAGCCCAAAATGTTATGTGCCTTTCAGATATCTTAGGACCCCTTTTTTTTGCTACCTAATGACTCTCCTTGGGTTTTTGTAAGAATCCTTAAAGGACATCAACTACAAATGATATATCTAGTTGAGTGGTAGTCATATAAATTAGACTTGTAATGAGTTGTCTATATTTGGTGGCATCAACCAAATTTGTTGAATCTTTAGATGTCAATTTGAGATTATGTTTCATAGGCATGTTGAGAGGCTTACAATCTTCCATTCCAACCTTGTTCAGAATGTCACCAACATACTTATACTAAGTGATGAAGAAATAATATGGATTTTGAATTACTTAAATATGCAAATAGTAATGAAAATAACCCAAATTAGTCATTTAAAAAAAATCATCAACTTTGATTTGAATTTTATAGTATACAATTCATTTCTCCCTATGATGAGAAAATTTTCAACATACACCACCACAAATACAACTATTTTGTCAATTATTTTGATGA
The DNA here is from genome assembly GCA_037957365.1 of Torreya grandis. Lineage (NCBI taxonomy): Eukaryota > Viridiplantae > Streptophyta > Pinopsida > Cupressales > Taxaceae > Torreya > Torreya grandis. The sequence continues at coordinate 1,938,766 of JARHVA010003301.1, forward strand.
AAATAGTTACATATTCAAACTCAAAATGTTTAAAGTTCATGTTCATGAGGTGTTTAGCGAGTTTTTTTGTACCATGCTCGAGGGGCTTGTTTCAAACCATACAAAAAAATTCTAGTTTTCACACATTTTACTCTTGTCCTTTTACTATAAAACTATCAGGTTGTATCATTTACAAATTTTCCTTCAGGTCTCCATTTATAAATGTTGTTTTGACATCTATTTTGTGAACTTTCCATCTATTGTGAGCTGTTAAAGCCAATATGGTCCAAATGGTAGTCCATTTTATTATAGGTTCAAAGGTTTCATTGTAGTCAATTTCTTTCTTTTGAGCATACCCATTTATAACAATCCTTACTTTATAATTTTCAAGTGAGTTATATGCCTTGTATTTGTTATGATAGACCCACTTGTAGCCAAATAGTTTACAACCATATGGTGGATCAACCAGATTGCAAGTCCCATTTTTCACTAGTGAATTATACTCATCTTTCATTGTTTGTCTCCAAGATTCAATATTCTTAGCTTTTTTGAAATTTTTTAGTTCTAAATCAAATGCAAAATTGAGTTTTACTTGAGAATAATCCAATGTGAGTTTTCCAATCATGTCCTAAATTTCATTAATAGACTTATCTAGTTGAGAAGAGGTTACATGTGCATTTTGAGTGTTTGTTTTCCCAACTTCATCAGGCCTCACATCTTTTAGTGTTTGAGTGGCCCACTTAGGCATCATGTTATATTCTATAGGTGTTTTTGGTTTATCCTCTAAATTTGTTTCACTATCTATCCTTTGTTCCAATATCACTTATTCAATTTTTGATGAAGTTTCACTCTCTCATTTAGGAGGAGTTTCAAGTTCATGTATAGGAGATAATATAAAATCAATATATTCCCAAATCTATGTCCCCCACTCATTGTTTGGAACATTCAAATCACTCTCTTTTTAGACATCAAACTTTGTATATTTGTCTAGTTGACTCTACTGCCAACCAATATGCTCTTTGTCCTTTTCAATATCATAAAAGATAACTTATCTTGTGATAATAAACTTCTTATCTTTATCATCATATAGCCTAAATTCCTTGGAAGAATCAGAATATCCAAAGTGGATGTATTTTTTATTCCTATGGTCCAATTTATTTCTCTTCTCTTTTAGAATCAATGTGTAATAAGTGGATCCAAAAATCTAAAGATGTCACACTAAATGGAGATGACCACACCACATCTCATATGGAGTATTTGATTTAAGAGTTGTTGATGGTGATTTGTTGTGAAGGTATATTATTGTTTTGGTTATTTTAGCCCAAATGTGTAGATCTACACCTTTTAAGTATAATATTACATGAACCATATTCATCACAGTTCTATTCATTCTTTTAACTACTCCATTTTGTTGTGAAGTGGGAGGAACTATGTGATGGTGTTTGATCTCATTTTACTGAAGATAGGATTCAAACTTTTTTGAAGTGAATTTACCACCATTATCTATCTTGACTGTCTCGATGTGAGTTTGTGCTTCATTTTAAATCATTATTCAATTTTTTTTGTAAGTATCAAAGTCTTTGAATTTATTTTTTAGAAATTATATCCATGTCATCCTATTGTAGTGATAAATTAATAGCATGAAGTACTTATGACCACTAGTGGAGAGGATTGGAAGAGAACAAAGTCAAAATGAAGAAGCTATAAATTTTTATCTACTTTCCATTATGACTTTGGAAATGGTTCTCTTGTGTGTTTAACCAAGATGAAGCCTTCACACTTCTCATCTAATTTTATGGGCAATATAGGAATGCCAACAACATCATTCTTTTTTAATATGCAAATGTTATTATAGTGAATGTGCCCAAATCAAGCATGCCACAATATGTTTGGAGACATTCTGTCTTCCAAAATATAATAATAATTCCTTGAATTTGATGGATCATCCTTGAGTTTAAGAATTTTTCCTTCCTCATATCTAGTGAAGAATGGAATGCTTGATTATGAACTTTTCCTCCTAATTATGACATAACAATTATCCAATAGAATGGAATGGCCATGTTTATTTATGAGTATTAGGTATAACAAGTTTTGTTTTAATTGAAGAAGGTAGAAAACATTCTCAAGTTTATAGTCTAGAAGCCTTGGACACTTGAGCTATATTGTACCTATTCCCTATGGTTATATACTTAATCTATTAAGTGGTTCCAGTATCAATAACCTAAGCATCAAAACATGAGGAATCGATCGAGACATTGTTTGCTTCATCATCTATACTAGAATACACACATTTGCTAGTGAATTAGGCTAAGTTTGAATCTTTTTTTTGAATTTCCCTCTTTATTTTTATGGTATGATTCAATTTTATCCCATGGAGTCTTATATTTTTTATTCTCATGGCTACCTTTTCTATCACACCATTCATAGTATAAGTTTTGTTTATCATTCTATTTTTTATTTTAACCACCATGATTTTCATTTTTGCCACCTTTTCCTTTGTAATTATTATTGCCTTCATTTTTAGAATTTGTGGCTTTTTTTGATGTCTTGGAGAAATTTCATTTGACATAGCACACACTTTAACCTATTATGGTTTTGATTTTCATTCCAAAGGCCTTTTTTATTTCTGTCATCTTTTCAAATAATTGGTCAAATTTGAGAGTCTTCAACTAATTGATTTCTTGTAGAGACTCCAAATAGGTTAAATAGTTTTAAAGAAGGTACTTTATGAATATATTCATGTACATGTCAATTTTTACACCTATTTATTCAACATCATGTTTGATAGCTCATATCTTTGAAGCCAATCTCATCACATCACCATATTTCAACTCTAAGTTGAATAGACTCAACTAAAAATGAATGAATTCCAACTCTAAATGGGATTCATATAGGTATTTAAATTTGTTAAATTCTTCCCATAGGTATTTCACCCCTATATATAATGAAACACATAGCCATCCACTAATTCCCTCATCAAGGCCAAAGCCTTCTAATTTTTTTCTTTCATTTCTAAGTCTCTTTTATGTTCCCTATTGGTTCAGTTGGATTTTTTTCCCATTACAAATATTGACCATAGATTATTTAAGATGAGTGTGTTCTCCACTTGTTGAGACCATTCTAGCCAACTATCTTTGTTAGTCAAGGTAGTGCCAATAATAGATTTGATGAAATGCATGGTTTTGAGTTTTTAGAGGTTTTGAGTTTTAGTTTAACCCTAATTGGTTCCTTATCACTCTAAAATGGTCCCCTTTTCTATATACACAAAGGTATTGAAAAGGATTCACTTTATCATTAACATTGACTTAAAAAGAAAACATCATACATCAATATAATCATTTTTTCTTTATTTTTGGATTTACATTTTTTGACATACATGAATGGGTAAAAAGAGTATCTCTCCTTATTTCTCCTTGAATTTCATGATTTGGTTTTTTTTTTCCAAATTTTCTTAGATTAGCTTGTTCAAGGAAATTAAAAAATTGCTCAAATTTTAAATGCCTTCAAATTTAAATATTTTCAAATTTTGAAAAAGGACATTTAAAAATGGAAATTTTATTTATAAATAAAAAATCTTAAAATATATACCTTATCCAATTTTTTTATATATGTTGATTTCCAATATTGGGAATAGAAAAGAAATGTATGGAATCTCCAAAAAATATTGTCTCCTCTACTAATAGGCCATGTCCAATCTTTGAGTTTAAACACTCTTCTTATATCAATAAAGAAAATGCTTAGAGGTTTCCATGTCCCTCTTATAAATCAAGAAATGAATGTTGGAGGTGCTATGTTCAACCAATACACCAAAGGAATGTACTAATTCACTATCACAAGGGCTTTATTGAGACTCCATATACGTTATGAATAGTTATAAGGTTAAAAATTAGTAATATGTAGTAGTAATATAGCTAAATTATTGATAAAACTCAATCATAATTCCATATATGATGCCATGTACAAGATAGAACATACCAAACAAGATATACACCTCCATGTCCTCTGAATGTAATCTACATAATTAGATTAGCAGTAGAAAATTATTTGACAAAATTGGTACTTCATATTGTCAAAACAATAGCTAAATTTATTTAAAATAATTTATTTAGGATTGGCATGCCTTCTTTCTCCCAAATTTTCACATCCTCCTCACTGGTTGATACACTACCACTATCTCAATAAAGAATTGAAAGAGAATAATTAATTATAAGGTCATACAACTGAGAAAAAGGAAAAGAAATTAAAAATGACTCATTAAAAATTTTAGGGTATGATACAATACACTAGAAATAATATTGAAGAAATATCAATGAAATTATATTTCATGATTCAAATTTAAATGAAAACAAACAATACAATTTATAATCCAAAAGACAACTAATCACTTCACCTACCAAGAAGTCCACTCAACTACCTACTGGACTCTTGAGCCACACACTAGAAGACAAAAGTAAATGTGTAACTACTCATAGGAATTATAAAATATTATATACAATAATATTACACAAACCACCTAAAGAACTTAGAAACATAGAAAATATGACAATCATTTATAGATAATGTAGAATAAATACTTTACTTCCCAAAGGACCATCCACACATGCCACTATGATGAATAAATTTGTGTGAGGCATCTAAATATATTTGATAACTCATTCCAGTTAGATTTAGGTAGCCAATAATTCACACTTTATTTTAAAGTTACACCATACTTAGTCTATGGGGTTTTGAGCTCTCAAAAAGCAGTCTAGCTCCTTAGCGATTGTTCATAAATTTAAATAGACAAATCCAAAAACCAATGCCAAAAATTGCAATCCCACAAGGGTCCTAAATATTTTCTAAAATCTTATCCCCCAACTCTACTTATATGACCTATACCATCTTATTGAACTTGGCCTTAATTAGCTTATGAGTGGAGTGATGGAAGAGATAAAGATATTTTACAACTATGGAACTTAAAAATTATTCCCAAGATTTATTTTGACATATATAATCTCAAGGGATGTTATGAAACTCTTTTCACTTGCACATGACTTCAACAAGTTCATACAACTTCCTTAACTCCTCAAGATGGTGTTGAAAATTAAGAATTTGAATATTCTTTATTCCTATTACAGGTGTGATAGTTGAGTAACTAATATAAGATATTTTTTAAGTTTATTATATGTATTTATCTCTTTTGAGACTTTTTATATACATAAATGTTATCCAAAATCACATTTTTTTGCATATTTATCACCACTAAGAACCACAAGTGAACCTTAAATGTTCTAAAACGTCATGAAATATTATGATAAGATTTTTAAGACATAAAATTACATTAATAAACCCCTAATCACCTATGACATAACTTGACCATGCCTTATCCCTCCATGACATGCCTAAACCACTATATGACCACAACATGAGTCTACCTTAACTTTTCCAAACTAAACTCAAATAATGATAACAAGGTTTTATGAAGACTCTAGGGACCATATAGGGTATGAAAATACCATATGACAATACCATGACAAGTTTGAATTTGGATGGTGTGTCAAAATTTGACTTAGGGTCAAATTTGGTCAATATAAACTAAAGATTGTCCTCAATATGATATCATCAGCTTGGTCTATACCCATGATGAAAAATAGAAGCTAAAGAAAATATTTGTGAAGTACAAGGATGATATTTCTTAGACATATGAATACTTAATTACTTTTTATCCCCAAGTGATCACCGATACTATCCCCTTGATTCCAGGTAATAGACCCTACAAATAATGTTAAAGGCCCATGAATCCCATCTTGGAGCCCCTTATTTAGACTAAAGTCTAAAACCTATTATATGTCAAGATCATATTTTCTATCAGGCATTCTACTTAGGTGGAAAATTTGGTACCTATTAGGAAGAAGAGTGGTGAAATAAGGCTATGTGTAGAGTTCAAATACTTGAAACAAATTTCAAACAAGTATAACTACCCTCTACCTTCCTTGGATGAGGTAATCTAGTTTATCAAAAAGTCTAAAATGATGTCCTTCCTAGATGCTTTCTTTGGATACAGCTAGGTGTTGGTAGAAGCATAGGACCAAATGAAGACTAATTTTACCACAAAGTGGGGAATGTATACTTATAAGAGAATTCCTTTTAGCTTTATCATTTTTGGAGAAAAATTCCTACAAGCCATGGACCACATATAATATAGACTTATTGGTAAGTACATCATTATCTATATGGATGACCTCACTATGTTCTCTAAGAATAGGGTGGATCATGCAAGCCACTTACAAAAGGTGTTTGATAGATGCATAAGATATGGTGTGTCCTTCATCCTAAAGAAAAATCATCTTTGGAGTGATCAAGGGTAAGTTTATAGGCCACATCATCACCAAAGAAGTAATTTCTATCAACCCAAAATGGGTCCAATCCATTTTGAATTTGACACCTCTCAATAGTAGAAAAGAATTAAAATCATTCTTTAGTAATATTAACTTTGTGTGCAAGTTCATCTCTAGGTTTGTTGATATTATCACACCATTGAATTTTATGTTAAAGACGGATGCAAAAATAGAATGTACCATAGAGGCAAAGAGTTCCTTCCATAACATTAAGATGGCCATTTATCAGGCCTTGATACTGATTATCCCTAACTTCACCAAGGACTTCTATTTGTATTCTTTCACTTTATAACATACCATTATTGTCATACTCACTCAAAAGGTAAATGATAATGAATGACCAATCACCTTCATGAGTACCAATCTAAAGGAGGTAGAGCCAAAATATTCAATGATAGATAAGCAAATTTATGTATTAATCAAGGCCGTAAATAAGTTCAAAAATTATATCCTAAGGAATAAGACTTATGTTATGGTCCTCGACCCTATAGTCAAGATCACTCTCAGCCAGAATGAGTTGGGTGAAAGAAGAGGCAAATAGATATCCAAATTGCAAGAATTTGACTTAGAAATTAGACTAGATAAAATAGTAAGAAGCCAAAGAATAATCTAACTAATGACTAAAGCATACCCACACATTCTATTTGAGCAATTCAATGAAGTCTAAATGGCTAGAGGAAAGTTGTATGATCATATCATTCACTATTTTCTCATAGGGGCATGCCCCTTTGAGTTAAAAAGAGAGTGAAGAAGAGATTTAAGGCTCAAATCCACCCACTAAATGATAAAAGGAATCAATTATCATAAAAAATATGAGATCATATACCTAAGATGTATTTCTAGAGAATAATATATGGATATACTGGACAACTTACACCAAAATTTGGGCAATGGACACCCTTTCAAGATAGCCAAAACCCATAAAATCTTAAGAATGAGGTACTACTAGCCCAATTTTTTAGAAATTCTCACACCCATGTTAGGACCTACCATAAATTCCAAGTCTTTAGGAAAAGTGAGGTAAATGCTTCCATGCCCTTACACCTGGTCATTAAATATCTCCCTTTTACATAATAGGGCCTTGATTTTATTGGGGTAACCAATCCTAACTCATCAACAAAGCACAAATTCATCCTTACTACCATAGATTATTTAACTATGTAGACTGAATTTATGACTACCAAGAATTCCAAAGCTTAGGATGTCATTAAATTCCTTGAAGAGAATATACTAACTATTGGCCAAATTTTGCCCCCATAAAAAGATTCTTCCTGGATAGATCAACTAAGCAGAGTTCTTGATTGACCAAATGGTCAAATGACTTAAGCAAGTGAAGAGAATGGACCAGACCATCAGCAAATGTCATGAAAAAATGGATAATTCAATCTAGTTACACATTTAATAATTTCACTTAAGAGGCCTCTCAGAGCCAAAGGATTTCATAGACATGAGGTTCTTTATGCCTTGAACATTCCTTACAAATTTTGTGACTTAATGAGTTGTCTATCTCAAGTTACAAGAATTTAAATTTAAATAAGAAGAATGAGACATGAATGGGGGATTCAAATAAAAGTCATGGTAAATAGCTATTTAAATTCAAAAAACCCAAAAAGATCTTAAGGTTTAATGGAAACTTGAAAGATGTCAATATCATGGAAGTTACTATAGGATCTAATAGTGAGTGGTGATCTAACGAGTCAGTGGGTCCCAAATATCTAACAACACACATTCAATAATGCATTTATAGATCAATACCAAGCTTAAAGTCAAAAATTTATAAGACGTTGATATTAAGTTAAGGGATGATAAGTGGTAAGATCTTATGTGCCCATAAAAAGATCTAACAACACATGGTGACTAACAAAGCTAGTGAGTCCAAGATTATCAATAGTGCATGATCCATCACAACAAAGCATATCAATGGTGAGGGAAAGGTCAAATAGTCAACAAATCCTAAAAATGAATATATCAAGTTTCATGACCATAGAAACTATTAGGCAAATTAATGGTACGTGTTTGAGCTATGCAATTGAAGATTGATAGTGCATGACAAAGAAGATCCAATGGTGCTTGTCCAATCATGGGGATGTTGATTGATGGTGAGAAAGAGGTTAAATAATCAACATATCTCAAAGATGAATGCAAAGATACCACATGATTTAAGTGAAAGAATGGATGGACTAAATATAGGATTCTAGGGATCAATTCAAAGAAGAAAAGTGTCATAATCTTGAGGACCTAGATCAAGATTGATGGCCAATGTCAAAAGTCAAAATCTAAGGACTTTATAAATAACAATTATGACCTAGGTTGAAATAGAAGCAAAAACTACAAGGGTCATATCATTGTCATTATATCTTGGTTGAATACCATTAAGAATACATAGCCATATAATCAATATTGTTCATGTCAAAGATATATCACCATTAAAGTTCATATGCATGATGGGTTTGTTTAAACCTAATTCAGTTCAAGAATGAGGCTATGTGATCTATAGATATTCATTGATATATTGACTATATGAAAACCAATAAATGGGATTGGTTTTCATCTATAGTAAATACATATGTTCAAGTTAGAGTAGGGGTAGGTTTTAAGTGTCTCATCTTTAGACAAAGCTATAGTTTCAAAAAATAGGTACTTGTAGTCACTAAAAGCAGACTTAAGCATGGCTCTATCAAGTCCATAGATATGAGGACTATGTCCTCATAATTAAATTAAGTGGGATATAGCATAGAATATAAAAGAAAAGTGATTTATGGATTAGAGAGTATAGTGTATCATTTAATTCTTCTCAAATCCTTTAAAGATTTTCCTTTCTTGGTAATATCATGACCCATCATCTTCAAAATAGATTCTTGTCTTCTAGTGTATTTCTCAGCCAATGAGAAGAGATGGAAGACTATTGGATCAAATGAATGATATTTTTTATATGATGTATTAACCCTAATTTGATAAAAATATGTTAAAGCATTCATTAAAATATGGTTACAACTCATTTAATGATCTCATATGGTGTGTTGCCTCTCTCTCCCCTTTTTCCTATATCTCTTATTTTAATCCACATTGTAAGCTCTCTCAAATTTTGGATTCCCACAAGGACTCTTTGATTTTTGAGACTAGGGGACTCACTAAGATATTATAAGATATTCCCCTATCAAACATTTGTAAGAACTACCTCTTGATGCAATAATAGATTTTCTTTACCTGTCTCTTGCTTTGGATCTATGTTGAGTGAATTGTTCATGATGTAATTATGAAGGAAAGTATTCCTCATCCATTATCCTCATTTTTGACCTCCTTTAGGGTGTTTTAAATCTATTTTAGGTATGCATTAGTTTTCTACCTGAACCTAGTTTATGAAATACTTATACAATTATCTAGATTGTGAGCTTGTGTGAGCTAGCATTATCTTGTGTTGATCTAGTGTGGGTTGAAGCTTATGGGAGTCTTCCATTTTTATTTGTTGCATCACCTTGTTATATTTATTAATACCCATTGTCCCTTTTTCTAACCTTTTTCCATATAGTAGCATTAGTTTAGGTGATCCATCAAGAGGAAGTCAGCATTCTCTGGAGGTTCAACCTTATTATAGGATACCCACAGCCTGGGTGTCAGGAATCTAGAACAACAAACATGCTCTGATGCCACTAGTTGGGATCTTGCTCCTCAGAAAGAGCACAGTATGATTACCAAATATAAGTAATTGAATATGCGGAAATAACCAGAAACACAAGTAATTAGAATTCACCAATAGCACAGAATATGAGAGACAATACACTATCTTGTATTAACACTAACAGAAAAGAATACAACAAAGAGCCGCCACACTCTTTCACCTTACAGAGATTCGCCACACCTCAAGTGTTCAGTAATTCTTCTCACACACACTCTCCTACACAAAAATGATCCCAACAACCAACTCACACACAGAATTGGTGTTCACCTCACCAACCAGTCAGTAATAACCCTGCCGGTACATCAAGCACTCTATAGCACTTCAAGCTGATCTCTCATGAACCTGCAACCTGCAATTCAAAGACCAAACTTACATGTAGATCCCCAATGAGCTTGCAACAACCTGCAACTCACAGATCTTACAACTAGAAGGAACTCTTCCTTTCTATCTCATGCCTTATACAATACATGCCAATGGGTCTATAAATAGATCCCTAACTCAAACACTAACTTAGACTCTTAATTTAGACAATTGTCCTCGCAGCCCAAGACTCTAACTGGTCTCAACATGCAAACTCTTCGTTCACTTAACTAACTATTCGTGAAACGAGCAGTTCTGGAACACACAGGCGACCGACGTCGGTCCCTACTTGTCTGGTTCTGCCGACGTCGGCCGACTTCCTGCCGTCGCCGGTGGCCTTCTGCACTGGACTCTGCCGACGTCGGTCCTGCTGCCGACGCCGGTTCTTGTAGAACTCAGCAACCATCTGTTCCTCAGTTTGCAAAGGTTGAAGCTTTTAGCTCCACAACCTAACAATCTCCCACTTGGAGATAAATAGCTGCAACCTGTACATGTACCTGTACACCGTCTAGTTTGTTACCTTGGCTATGTATCCATCTTCAAAATCACCCTTGAAGACCAACCACCACAAAATCCATGGTGCAAAACCTATCATCCAAATTACCTACCACATCCACATCTACAACCATGTAGAAATAAACCTGAACTTGCATAGCATGTGCACCTGCTACTAGTCCCTATAAGAATCCACTGAACTGACCTCCAATGGTTCTCTCCCGGATTGGCTCCTAACTTGTGACAACTCCCACTGCTTGGGAAAACTCAGGTTTAGTACATACCATGCACTCAACCTCATTATGTGAATCAAGACCCCTGTTCTATGAACTGTCTAACTATCGGCGTGCTAACTGGTTTCACACAATCATCCTGAAACAAAGTCAACACATGACCTTCCATGTCTCTAGAACACACTCTTGCCAAAGAATCTTGCTGCTCCCAGATTCTCCATGACAAACACCTGAACTAGCTTTACCTTTAGTTCAGCAATACCTGTATATGTAACCCTGCAACAAGCACATCATACAGAAATAGGATAGTGTAGCTAATACTATCCAACCTGGTAAAGAGAAACACAATGAACAAACTTCCATTGCCCTGCAGCTAATACAAGATCAAATACCCTGATCTTCCATCTCACGTATCCATTTCCGCTCTTCTTCATCCTTAACATCCATTCGTCTCTCAGTGCTTACTTCCAGCTGGCCACACTACCCAAAACACCTGTTTGGTTCTCCTCCAAGGAATCACATCCTCATTCATGCCTAGCTCCCACTATTTCCTGGATCTCCCTGTTCTGCTTCTTCAATAACTTCCTGGTCCTATGCCATAAGTGAGCAACAAGTAGTGTAAATAAGGGAAATGACGAATTTAAGAACTTACTTACACCTTCAATCCTCCATATGGGCGCTTGAGACTCTGTGACATCTTGCTGTCCACCCAAAATTCATCTCAGTGATCGATGCCGGTCACATCTCAGTCTACAGCCGAACGATGTCGGTTCCCTGCGACTGCCTCTCCGCTGACATCGGTTTCCCCTGGCCGACGCCGGTCTCTGTCTGCCCTGAGTCACTGACGTCGGGCTGCACATAGCCGACGTCGGTCCCTGTCTGGACACTGACGCCAATTTTCCTGCCGATGTCGGTCTCTGTGTTTTTCTTGTGAGACCTGACTTTTTCCCGTGAGCTCCTTTTGGATCAAACCCTTATCCAAATCACCCTTGCTCTGCTCAGAATTCCCCTGCACCTTGTGCTGAACTCTGTCCGTCACTTTCTCCTTGAAAACCAAGGCTTTCCTGTTCTTGTCACTAACATCGGATTCCTCAAGAAACCTCACCTTCTTCTTCTACATACAGAAATCACAATCCATACCTTCCAAATCCGAAAGCATATCATTTGACTCAAGAACCAGCATCTCCTTCTTATCTATGTGACCAAGCCTATTAAGCCACATCTCCGAATCTACAACTGAATTAGATAACCCAGAAAGAGAATCAGTAAAACAAGTAGATAGATAAAGCGTACCTACTTTCTTACCTCTAGCTATAAGTGTACCCTTGGTAACCTTCCAAGAGTCCGCTGTGAGAGTTACTATGCAACCCTCTTCACCCAAACTTCTGACAGAAATCAGATTTCGCTTCAGAACTGGGACGTGCATGACCTCCTTTAACACCCATGTGTTACCTGTCTGCAGTTTCAGCTTCACTTTGCCTTTGCCAACAATCTGACAAGGCTTACCATCCCCTACACAAATTTCTCCAAAATCTCCCTGGACATACTCATGAAAAAATTCCCTATGTGGGGATGCATGAAAAGAGGCACCAGAATCTAATACCCAAGATTCTACTTTATCCAAAGAACATACCAGAGCATCCTGTGCAATGTAACCCGCAACATCTGCTTCTTCTTCATGTTCTTCATGCTGATCTGTACCCGATCTGCAATCTCTCTTTAAGTGCCCTTGCTTTCCACATTTCCAGCAGGTTATTCTGCCATACCTGGACTTGGATCTCTTGCCCGTCTTCGACCTTGATCTCCCACGCTCTATCTTCTCTCTTGGCCTTCCTCTTCCTTCAACACTCAAAGCATCTCCAGATGATTCACCTGTGCTTTTCCTACGTATCTCTTCGTTCAAGATCACACTCACAATATCATCCACTTTTAAGACTTTTGAAGGAGACACAGTATTAGAAACTGCCATTACCAAACCTTCCCAACTTTCAGGTAATGAACACAAGATTAAGATAGCTCTTATTTCATCATCAAATACAATATTGACTGAACTTAACTAGTTTACTAAACCATGGAAATCACTAAGATGGCTATGAACAGATCCACCTTCCAACATTTGCAAATTAAATAAACGCTTCATAAGAAATACCTTATTCGAAGCTGAGGGTTTTTCATATAAATTTGCCAAAGATTCCATCAACTCCACCGTTGTCTTACACTGTGATAAGCTGGAAATCACAGATGATTCAAGACTCAATCTAACAGATCCTAGAGCCTTTCGATCAAGAACCTCCCATTCTTCATCTTTCATATCCAAGGGTTTGCTAGCAACCCCACCCAATGGTAAGTACAAATCTTTCTGATACAGATAGTCCTCAATCTGCATCCTCCATAATTGGTAGTTCTTGCCATTGAACTTCTCCATTCGTAGTTGACTGCTTTCTATCATTGTTCAACTCCCACTCAAACAGAAACCCTGTGAGTAACCTATAATCAAAACACACTACCCAGATCTACACCAATCTGTTAGTATCCCAACCAAAAGCTCTGATACCAATTGTTGGTATCAAGCTTAAGAACCTACAACCAAAGCTCTGATACCAGTTGTCAGGAATCTAGAACAACAAACATGCTCTGATGCCACTAGTTGGGATCTTGCTCCTCAGAAAGAGCACAGTATGATTACCAAATATAAGCAATTGAATATGCGGAAATAACCAGAAACATAAGTAACTAGAATTCACCAATAGCACAGAATATGAGAGACAATACACTATCTTGTATTAACACTAACAGAAAAGAATACAACAAAGAGCCGCCACACTCTTTCACCTTACAGAGATTCGCCACACCTCAAGTGTTCAGTAATTCTTCTCACACACACTCTCCTACACAAAAACGGTCCCAACAACCAACTCACACACAGAATTGGTGTTCACCTCACCAACCAGTCAGTAATAACCCTGCCGGTACATCAAGCACTCTATAGCACTTCAAGCTGATCTCTCATGAACCTGCAACCTGCAATTTAAAGACCAAACTTACATGTAGATCCCCAATGAGCTTGCAACAACCTGTAACTCACAGATCTTACAACTAGAAGGAACTCTTCCTTTCTATCTCATGCCTTATACAATACATGCCAATGGGTCTATAAATAGATCCCTAACTCAAACACTAACTTAGACTCTTAATTTAGACAATTGTCCTCGCAGCCCAAGACTCTAACTGGTCTCAACATGCAAACTCTTCGTTCACTTAACTAACTGTCTGTGAAATGAGCAGTTCTGGAACACACAGGCGACCAACGTCGGTCCCTGCTTGTCTGGTTCTGCCGACTTCCTGCCGTTGCCGGTGGCCTTCTGCACTGGACTCTGCCGATGTCAGTCCTGCTGCCAATGCCAGTTCCTGTAGAACTCAACAACCATCTGTTCCTCAGTTTGCAAAGGTTGAAGCTTTTAGCTCCACAACCTAACACTGGGGTTATTCCCATAATGTGACTGGGAGTGGAGGATCTTGAAGAACTCTTCCATAAGGGTGAAATATCATGTCATAATATTTTTTCGCATGCCTAGTGGGACTTACTATGTTATTCACTATTGAAGAGTTTTAGTGTTCTCCTCATCCAATAATCCTTTGGATGCAAGTGTTTAAACATCAATGGTGACTTTCAGCATCTATCAATTGGTTTATGTAGCCTAACTAAGTGTTTAATAATCATAATATAGTATGTATAATTAGACATATTTTCCTACACATGACCAAGAATAGCCTTTATAAACCTATTATGGAGGTCAAAGGAAACTCACTCAATTTAGAGGAAGATAAATTAGGTTTGGATAAGACTTATCATATCTTTGATGAATTAGAGCCTCAAAGCAGTATTGATGCCTTCATATTTGAAGGTATGTGTATTCATGAAGTAATTGAGAGTAAAATAGACTTTTATTGGACTACTAAAGGTCCATTCTTCATAAACAAATAAGAATAAAGCATATCAAACTGTGAGTAACATCAACGCAATGTTTTAGACCTTGAATGGTTAAGTTGATGCTAATTTTTAGTTGAAGATCAATATGCAATCTTGAGTGAGGTTGATGAAGGACACATCTCAAATGCTTAAGGGATGTGGTTTTATGAACATACCAGTAAAAAATTTGAAGGGTTATGGTAGCAGTTTAATGCCATAAGAAATGATTAAAAAGAGATTAAGGGACATGGCCTTATACTAGGAACCTATGATCATACTACTCTAAGCATGATCAGTCTTAATTTACACAAGGACAAGGGGGGAGGATATGGTCTTTTTGAACCATCAATTGAACCAAGTGTAGTTTGTCCTAAGATCTTAAATGAAGAATTCATACAAGGATTTCATAAGGGTGATGAGAAACATCAAGTAAGTGTTATTATAGTCTAACATGAACTAATATTGGAAGACTTGGACTAGTATGTCTACATTAGAGACATGTTTGTTCCATTTCATCCCTTAGAGATTATATCAAAATGATTGGCCACCAAGCTATTTGGTTCACCATTTTTGGTACCTCCAAAGCAAGGTATTTTTAATCTTGTTTTTTAATAAGTGATTAATATTAAAAGTTTCCCATTTAACCTAGGAAAGAGGTGCTTGTAAATTAATATATAATATTGTATATATTAGAGTAGATTTCATGTTTTCCTCTAAATTCCTTTGTGCACATTTGTTTAGTAGGTTAGTTGTTGTTTTTCTTTCCTATAAGTGTTTACATGAATTTTCCTTTATTTTTTTTATTTCTTTTGTATCTATTGCTTCAAGAGGAAGTTTTGGAAAGGGATAACCTTGCTCAGTTTTATATCAACTTGTGACTCCATGCCCAATGGATAAGACAAAGTAACTAGTCTGGGTTCTCAAACATAACAGGCATGATTCCCTGTGAGTCATCAAATATGTTTACTAAATTTGGTCAACATACAAATAGTTTACCTAGATAGATCACTTGAATAGATTTATTGATTGACAAAATGATCAAATGACTTGAGAAAGTGAAGACGATGGAGCAAACCATCATCAAATGTCATGTAGAAATGGATAGGTCGGTCTGGTTACACATTTCATAAGTTCACTTAAGAGGCCTCTCAGAGATAAAGGATTACACAAGCATGATTTTATTCATGCCTTGAACATTCTCTACAAATTTTGTGACTTGATGAGTTATCTATCTCAACATATAAGCATTTAAATTTAAACAAGTAGAATTAAACATGCATGGGGGCATCAAATAAAGGTCACAATGAATAGTTATTAAATTCAAAAAAACCCCAAAGGATCCTAAGGTTTAGCATGAAGTTGACAAATTCCAAGATCAAAAAAGATAAGATAGGCTCTAAGGGTGAGTGGTGATCTAGTGATTCAGTGGGTCCCAAAAATCCAAGGATGTGCATTTGATCATGTTTTCATAGATCAATGGCAAGCTTAAAATCAAAAATTTAAAGGACATTGAGATTAATCAAAGGGATAATAAGTGTAAATATCTTTAGTGCCCATATAAATATCTAATAGAATGTATTTATTAATAAATCTAATGGGTGCAAGTTGATCAATAGTACATGATCCATCATACCAAAGTAGATCAACAGCAAGTGAAAGATCAACTAATCAGTGGATCTTAGGAGTGAATTAAAAACTACCTAATGTTATGATTGTGGTATCTACCAGGTAAATCAATGGTATACATTCAATCCATGAAAAGGAATATTTATGGTACATGAAAAATAAGATCCAATAGTGCTCATCCAATTATAGGAAGTTAATCGATGGCAAGTGAGAGGTCAAAGAGTTAGCATATGCTAGGGATGAATGCAAACTTGTTATGTGGAGCAAGTAAAATAATGGATGGATTAAATGTAGGATCCTAAGTATCAATGAAAATAATATAAGTGTCATAATCTTGAGGACCTAGATTAAGATCAATGGCTAATGTCAAAAATTGAAAGTTAGGGACTTCATAAAGAACAATTATGACCTAGGTTGAAATAGATTTAAATCCTACAAGGATCATTCCATCACCATTAGAGATTAATAAAATACCATTAAGAAAATTTATTCATACATTAAATATTGTTCACTCCAAATCCCTATCATCATTAAATTTTATAGGCATGATGGGCTTGTTTAAACCTAATGCAATTTAAGAATGAGGAATATGATCTATGGATCTTCATCAATATAATGACTATACAAAAACTAATAAATGGGATTTTTTTTCATATATATTAAATACCTATGTTTATGTTGGATTAGGGTAAGGTTTGAAGTGTCTTGTCTTTAGGCAAATCTATAGCTTCAACAAACAGGTACCTATAATCGTTAAAAGTAGAGTTAAGCATGGCTCTATCAAGTCCATGGATATGAGGACTTTTTCCTAATAATGAAAGCAAGTGGAGAGTACAATGGAGCATTTAATTCTTCTCATATCTTTTAAATATTTTCCTTTTTTGGTAAGATCATGACCCATCCTCTTCAAAATAGATTATTATCTTCTAGTGTATTTCTCAACGAATGAGAAGAGCTTGAAGACTATTGGATCAAATGAAGGATATTTTGTCTATGATGTATTCACCTTGATATGATAAAAATATAGTGTAATATCATTTAATGATCTCAAATGGCATTCTCCCTCTCTCTCCCTTTTCTCCTATACCTCTTATTTTCTTCTACATTATAGGCTCTCTCAAATTTTGGATTCCCTTAAGGACTCTTTGATTTTGAAGAGTAGGGACTCTTTGAGACATTTAAATATATTCTTCTCTTAATTAGGATAAAATCTATCAAAAATTTGTAAGAACTACCTCTTGATGTAATAATATACTTTATTTACCTATCTCTTGCCTTATATATGTGTTGATTAAGTTGTGCATGATGACATTGTGAAGGAGAATCTTCCTAATTCATTGTCCTCTTTTATAACCTCCTTTAGGGTGTTTTTAAGCTATTACAAGGCTAGATTAGTGTTCTACCTAAACCTAGTTTATTAAATACTTATGAAAATAGCTATATTGTGAGGTTGTGTGAGCTAACATTATCTTGTGTTGATCTAGTGTGGGTTCAAGCTTATGGGAGTCTTCCATTTTTATTTGGTGCATCACATTGTTAGCTTTATTAGGACCCATTTTATAACCATTTTACCTATAGTATCATTAGCTTAGGTGATCCATCAAGAGGAATCCATCCTTTTCTATAGGTTTAACCCTATTATAAGATACCCACAACCTGGGGTCATTCCCATATTATGACTGGAAGTGGAGGATATTGAAAAATTATTGCACAAGAGTGCAATATCATGTCATAAAATTAACTAACTTGGCATCCCTATTTACCTAGTTAGTGATAATGGTCCAGCATTTTAATCATCTAAATTTATTGAATGGGCATTTAATAACTAGTTATAATCAAATCCTCTTGAAACTATTACCCCTAAGGTAACATAGTGACTAAATCCATAAATAAGAACTTGATATATTCCATAAAGAATTATACCCAAGACAAACTTAGATAATGGTACCTACTATTGAAGTATGCCTTATGGGTATGTAGGATAATATATAAGTGGGCCCTCAATATGTCATCCTTCTTGTTAGTATATGGATAATAACTTATCTTCCCCATTTCTCTTAAGCTCCCAACCTATAAATTTATGTAGGAGTATATAACTAAATACCCAAGGGTCCAGTCCATATTTCTGTAAATAGTCCAACTAGAAGATCCAAGAACTAAAGCACTACAAAGCTTTAGTAGGCACCAAAACATTATTAAAAGATGGTTTGATAAAATATCCAAGATTAGAGCCTTCAAAATTTTATACCTAGTTATTTTATAGGACAAGTCTCATGAGAAGAAGGAACAAC
The DNA here is from genome assembly GCA_037957365.1 of Torreya grandis. NCBI lineage: Eukaryota > Viridiplantae > Streptophyta > Pinopsida > Cupressales > Taxaceae > Torreya > Torreya grandis. The sequence goes on from JARHVA010003301.1 coordinate 1,957,776, forward strand.
ATGACAAGTTAAATCCCTTGTGTATTTCACCACATCAAAGTGTCTATAATTCTAGGTGCTAATGTTTTCTATCTGAGAGACCTTAAAGGAAAAGATATATCCTTCTTAGTCAATGGGTAGTATTTGAATCACTACTTCAAGGCTACCCCTACTAAGGATGTTTTTGAATAAGGGGGTCTATGATAGAGGTAAAATTTATATTATTTTTTACTATATTCATATATATTTTTCTTATTTTATGTTTTTGCTTTCTTTAGAATAGATTTCAATGTTTTCTAGCTTAGCCTTTCATGTTTTCTACACTCTATTTCCTTAATTTAGTTCCTTATTTTCTAGAATAGTTACCCTTCATTTCAAAGAATCCAAATTGTCTCTCTTTTTAATAATCAAAATTATATCCAATAGTCCATGCTTCATGCACCTACTTGAACCTAACCACAAAAATCAAGAGGTCGTATCCTAAAAAGAAGGGTTAGTTAACCTAAGAGGTCTAGACTGGAGTGCAAAAGTTTATTGATTTGTAAATTTTACACCCCTATTATTGAGGTTTCCAAAATTTAGGTACATAATAATAAATAAACTATGGTCATATCATAGTTATATACTTTCATTAGGTATGCAAAAGTTTTTCTCAATGTTATACGAGAATTTAAAAATATTTCATATCCCTTGGGTCAAAACCACCTCCCACAAATTATTTTGAGATAATAATAATTTATATAGATGTTTCTTATAGGGACATTCTAGTAAATTTAATTTTGTTTTTTTATATCTACACCATTTCACTGTGGTTCCCTACTCTCTCTTCCTTATGTATCCAAAAAAAAAAGAATCAATGCATCCCAAAGTTAGAAAATAAACCTAAAATAAAATTTAAAGTTGATCAAGACTCACATGATGAAATAATATCAATTTATCATGAATCATACAAGTTTACAAAGGGACAAAATGGGGAAACTAAAGGTATCTCTATCAGGACTATAAATGTTTGTTTGGTAGAAGAGCAATGCTTGAGCTCCTTGAGCTTTTTTATTTATACTTCAATAAAACCATTGTCAAACCTATAGTAAACTCTAAGTCTATACTAAAAAAATAAAAATAAGGATAGTATAAAATCCATCCTTCACACATAAATCCAAGGTATGGGTGAGGCTCGTATGTTTCATGAATTTTGGAGAGTTTCTTTCATATATCTAATTTGATTATCATTCTAGAATATGATATGTGCTCATTTTATGAATACTAACCAAATATTTTGGGTTATTTAATATTCTATAGTATTCCTCCTAAAATTCATCATTTTTTGTGTCTAATATACCCCACTTTAAAAAAAAATAGTAGGGACACATTTTGGCCTGAAGAGAACTATCGATGGTGGGTAAATCTATTATTGATGTTTAGTGTATGCCTACTAATGACAATATTTCCCAAGTGATATTATGCATAGGTTTTTTGTTAAATAATAGTCACCTTAATGCTAATAAGATTTACCATTTCCCTATCTATCTAGGTTTTCATCATTTATTCTACTCAGGCTAACCTATTAATGGTTTTCAAAATTTTCATAAATGTATAGGTTCTCTAAGATGGTGTAAAGATATTCCTATGTAAAAATATTTAGTTCAAAATTTATCTTCAATGCACAAGTTCTTTGGTAATTTTATCTATCAGATATTATATGCAAGATCATACATCCTAGAGATTCATATCCCTACTTTAACTTGGTGATGTTTTATACTTCAATATTCAAAGAAATCAAAGCCATGCAATGACAACCAGCTGATCCATAGCTTTCCAAACACTTAGAATTTTTTTTAAATACATATGGGTAAGATAAACATCAATATGTTTCCAAGTGTCACAATCCCACTCACTTGACAACTAACAAAACTTAAATCCCAAATTATGGAAGTTCTAGGCAAGTGTAATAATGATATCTATCTGCATGTCTCAATCCCATTGACCTATCACAAAAAAAAACATTCAAAAGGTTTTTTATTCCTCTGAGCAATCATAATTCCAATATGATGACACATATTACCATCACACTCATCTAGAGTCTACATAGTAAAAGGAAGGGTATGATACTCCCAGGAAGGGTGAGATTGTAGGATTACACCAAATATCACCATCTCTAGGGTTTGAGATGGTAATAAGCATAGAATAAGACATGGAAAGAACCAAGAGATATCATGGAGTTGAAGTTTCACCACATGTCTTCAAAAATATATAAAGGTCTAGAAACCTCAAGGTAATGCTTCTGGGAAGAAATTTTTTTTGACAAGTGTTAAATGAAAGGTGAAAAATCACTCAAGCCCAATATGAAAAGGGCCACCTAGAAGTAGAGATAAAATATTGTGCATCACAAATCAAAATCAAATATGAAAAATCAAAAACAAAAAGGAGTTAAATCCATTAAATCCATTAATCCACATGAGTTAGCTGACTGCATTCAATTCAAAAAAGCAAGTGAATCCAAAGGGAAATATGTGTGATTAACTAAGTTAATTGTAATCAAATTTATATTGAGTTGATAGTTACAAATGTGAAATTTATATCTACCTTAACTAAGTAGTATTCACATATTTTTGAATAATCCAAGATTAAGTATATAGAAATAGCTTCCTCTTCAATGTTTCCACCTCCCCCTCTACATATTCTACTATAAGGTATGACCAATACACATATACAAAGTTAGATAAAGTGGATCTCAATTTTGATTTTAAGCATTACTTGTCCATCTGGGAAGAAGTCAACATATCATATCCCTATGGACCCAAATCTCAACTCTCTACCTTTATGTGAAGACACAGACATGACTTGGTAGTAATCAAATCAATGGGTCTACATGATTTAGTAAAAAAATTAGAGGTAATTTCCTAAAAAGACCTAGTTTATGATTTGTTTACAAATGGCCAATTTTATATCAATATCATGCATGTCCACCATAATAATACCCTTGCATCCTATGTTAGTGGGTTCACTTTTAAGAATTATTTCTAACTCCCTAACCCATAATCAACTTATAACCAAACCCTAGTTGACTAGTGGATGCTATCCAACAATGTTACCATTAAGTTTTAGGAATGGGCACACAACCCAATGACATTCAAGGTCAAAGGACTCATCTTATACATCCTAATTACTACCTTTTACCTAAGAGTTAGGATTATCATGGCTATTTTATATATAATATATGTTACATATATCAATGAGGTTTAGATTCCCCTATTGGACACAATACTCACCTCCACAAAGGTCATCATCATTGGGTAAATCATTAGTGCTAACTTTATACACCAAGTTATTAGTGTAGACAATTATCTAGATGGCAATTTTTATATGATGTATTATCTAGTAGATGTTATAATTGGGATAGTCCATTTATATTTTGAAGAATCTTGAGAACGCTCCCTTAAATATCCCAAAACTATAATTTGTGTTGTATTCAATTTTATCCACATCCATAGATTCAGTAAAAACATGACTAGATTAATAGAGACCTATCCAATAGTGTACCAGGTCATTCATGGTAAGGATATGCCCTAATTATCTAATCACATCAAAAGGAATCTTAGAAAGATTGGTAGATATTGGATCTACCCATATTTCATAATAATCAAAGTAGAGGTAATTAGGGCCCTTCCCATGTATCTTACTCAGTTGGTACCATATAAGGTGGCTAAATAATAAATTGTAGATCAGTTAGTAGATTCAATAAATGTTAATCTAAAGAGTTCCATATATGGATCCATCCATCTAATGCATAAAAACATTGGCCATATTCAGTATTGTAAATGGGCACATTACCACTAATGGGTAGGACCAAAACAACCTATGATTTTAAATGGGTTCCCTATAGGCAATGGGATCCAAGAAAGAGGGTTAGGAACCACCTTGATAGACTCAAAGCTAGGGTGAAAATTGATTATGGCCATGTGTCATTTCCATAATATGAAGTATTATTAAACACCTTGAATGATATGGAGGCTCAAGAAAATATGATCAAAGTAATTATTTCCATGGTGGTGGCTAGGCATATCTAGTACAATCTAAACACCACCAAGGAGGATGCTCAAAGAATTGAGGGGTATTAGAACTTAAAGACTCCTCCTAGAGCTCTCTCATAAGTTAGAATCTAGGGAAAGGATTAAGTTGGACCATTAATACATGATTTTATGGGGAGTGAACATAGAATCACTCAATGTCCCACTCAACATCCCATACTAGTGGCCACTATCATGATAACCACCATAATATCTACTCCCACTAACTTGACTCCCACTACATCAAGCACTTGAGCATAGCTTAGCTTGGTGGGATATTCTCTATGTTACCTTTCCTTCCACTCATAATGGCATAATAGGTAAGCCTCCCATCTTTCTTCCATATAATTTTGAGATTACATGCTTCCCCAATTTCACTTCCATCAATCGATGCTACCATTTCCTCATCATTGTCCACTACCACTTTGGTTTCAATTGTTATCACTTCCCCTCCATTAAAAATAGCTAAAACTCTCATTAAGCCATCTCATGTATACCAAATAAAGGTGAAGGAATTTTATGTTTCCCCTTAGGGTACTCTAATAGAGGGGGTCACCTTCAAGGAAAAACTAGGAGAATTAAAAGATAAAATAAAAGGCTCCAAGGAAGCATAACCCTTGGAAATCTTAGATAATAGAAAAGCTAATAGAGAAAGGCTCATAGAGGGAGAATGGTTCAATAAAAATAATGGAAAGACAAGATGAAAAAATCTTTATTTGAAATCATTATTCAAACTATAGAGAGTGACCTGGAGGATGAATGGTTATCAAAGGAAGTTAAGTCTAGGGACACTATAATTCTAAAGACCGATTCAAGTTCCACTGAATTACTTTAGGACCAAGGTAGAGATAATGGATATGAATTAGATTAATAAAATATAGATTTATCACAAGTATAGTCGGTCATTATATCTCCAACCTTAGTCCCTCCTAACATAACAATGGTGTCTATGACAATAGTCTCCTAACTTGTTGTTACACAAAGGGTGAGTACACAAGATTCTCATTCCTCATCTATTATGATAATTGCCTCTATCCTAATTAGTTATATAGAAAATATTCCCCATGTTTTAAATTCTTTGGCTTGAACAAATGAGGCCCAACCAACTATAGGACTATTTCTACAAATACTAACTCAAAACCCCATAATTCAAGTTGTGGCACCCCACATCCAAACCTTTAAAGGACCTCTCAACACTTCCCATACATCCATAGTTTATTATTTTCAAAACATGCTCAATACCCCTCCTACATATTCATTCTTTACTACCTCTAACCCTCAGTCTTTTGGATCTAAAAAATAGAAGCACTTTGAGAATGTAGTTTTAGACACTATAATTTTATATGTCACATATGATTTATTTGGTGTCATAGGGCCCTTATTATTATTTTATTATCCTAAATATCCCTATCCTAAATTCTAACTTATTTATCTTTAAGTACTTGGTAATTTATTTTTAAAATTTACCATTTTACGTCCCTAACCACCTAAATCTAATTAAAACCCATGAAATCCTAACCCTTTAACCAACCTACTCACATATAAACCCATTCCTAACAACCATATGTATATAATCCTAAAATTTCCTATAGTTGGAACAAACCAAGGTGGATGAAACAACTCCCCTACTAAAAAGGGTGAATCATTGATGATTATCCCATATTAAAAAATGATTCTCCCAATTGAAGATGATCTATTTATACATAGTTAACCCTTTGGTTCAGGGACCATGAATTTTGAATCTCAAAACATTACTTTGATTTTATTAGGAGAATTAAGGATAACTTTAGCACCACTCTATTGAAATTTTTCTAAGCCTAATCCACATCCATCATCATGAACCAAAAGGATCTCTTACACCTATGGGAAGAATACATTCTATCTACAATTTGGTTCAAGATTATTCTTATAAACCAAAAAGAGGTTCCCTCATTTATTGGATTCAAGTGGTGCACAACCATATTCATATCTCCAAGTATTCTTCATAATCTCTACATTTCATCAAGTTTTTAGTAGAAAATTAAATAAATTTTTTAAAAACTACTATAACATTATGGCACACTTGGTGGGACCCCTAAGGTCTCATTATTATTATTACATTTCATTATGAATTTATTCATTCATTTCATTTTCTCTTTATTGTTGTCTTAAATCAAAATAAAAAGCCTTTTTTTTTAAATCTCCTTTTAAAAGTTTAAAAATAATTTCATCCATTCCTTGCTTGCTTAGATAACTCACATAGGGAAATTTAGGTGGATCAATTTATCATAGCAATCACATATTTTCACACACATATCAAAACACTTCCATAATCAATTTGTCAAACATTTACATAAAGAAACTAATTGGGATTTTATCACCTAGTGGTAACCTTCATCTTGACTATCCTACTTGGATTTCACCACCAAGGGGAGAATTAACTCAATATGTTGACTGAGTATAAACTTTGGATATTAGGTATATATTAGAAAAACACTCGAAACCCTTACACTATGGTGTGTGAAGTGAGGGGGTAGGTCCCAATATCAAGCCATATATTAATTATAGTAAAAATATCTGTTAAGCCTAAACAAACCTAAAACCATCTCTAGATTGTCATTTCTTAGAACCCTCATTAAGCTTTTTTCTTATCATAATTTAAAGTTAATTTCCTAAAAAATTAAAATATTTCTAGGTATTTTTTTTAGCGTGTGTGCCTCTTCTACACTAAAATAAGATAAACAAAAAGACTATTATGTGATTTTTGTTTTCATTTATTGATTTTAATTCATTGCTACATGGTTTTGATGTGATAGTAATCACTAAATCAAACAGACTCCTCAACTTCATCCTTATCCATGGAGAACTCCCTAAGTCCTCCTACCTCCCTTGAGTCAGTGGGGGAGGGTATTTCCTAGTTATATACTTGGGGAGATCCTAAATTTACCACCATATTGGATATTAATCCAATCATGCTTAACCATTACCTTAGCACTTGAGTTATTTGTATTCCACATTCCCCATGTACATAGTTTTTTTGGAATGCTTTTGGCATGCCTCTAGAGGAAAATGAAGGGTTTACAATAGCTATGGTATCCTCCCTCAACAATCCTCCCTTGATAGGTTCCAATACTAACACTACACAACCTTTAATCAATTTGCCTCTAATAAAATCTAATGGTCCATCTCCAAATAGTACCTAAGCTCATAATATCACCATACCTCAACCTATGTTTACTTTTCCTCTTACCACATAACCTTATAATGAAGTGATCTCAATCCTAGAAACTCTCCCACCCATTTAAACTAGCCTAACTTTAAATCCCCAAACTCAACCTTTATAATAAGCTTCCATAAGTCAACTTCCTCAACAATACATCCCATTGACCACCTAATACATAGCTCCCTCATAAGCCTTTGGGTCCACTTAAATAACCTTGTAAGCCCCATAATATGTGGCAGCATCCCAACTGATATGACCACTTCAATTGGTTACCCTTTGCCATAGCCTTTTTCCACTTTGTTTCCTATCTTATAACATATATAACAAAACATATTGGGAGGTATTCCTCAATATAATACTCAACCAAACCTTATGAATATCCTTATGAATAGGATGGTGAATCTGGAAGCCTCTACCTCTGAGTAGAAAAATATTCTCACTTATGAACAAATCTGCAATGAACCCCTTAACCCAGTTATCCCCATTAGACCATACCCCTCATAATGGGATATTCCAAACTTTATGAAGTTTACAAATAAGGAAGATCCTCATCAATACATTCAAGCATATAGACATGCTTGTTATCTTATATCCCATGATGATGCTCTTCTTCTTAAAACCTTTGCCATGTTGTTAGCTAGACCAACTTTAGACTAGTACAGTTTGATCCCTCAGCATTCCCTATTTTATTTTGGGCATCTAGCCTAAATATTCTTAAAACACTTTTCCATCAACATCACAAGAAAAATAACCATCACTGACCTCTATGGCATTAGACAATTTGATGATGAGTCTATCACTAATTCTATGGCTATATAGAGGAGTCTTATAAACTAACTCACCTTTTCCCTCCTTCAACTCGAACTAATTAGATTTTTGTGAGATCATGTGTTAAACATATCTCCTTAATTTTATGGGTTCAATCCTTCAAAACTTTTTATGAGGCCTTTTTGATGGCTTGTAAACTATAAATTAGAGCTTTAGAAGAATGAAAAGTAAAATTACATTAAAAAAATTCAATCTTGATCCTACTAAAGGGACTAAAAATAATAAAACCAAAGGCACTGCTAATATTTTGGACTTAAAATCAACACCCCCATAAGCAAAAAGCTAATTTAAACCCTCTACCTCTCAAGCACAATCCCAAAAACCATTAACATGTTTTCCTCCATGATAGTACACACCCTTAGGATATTTTTATGATTCTATCTTAGATAATATATTAAAATCATCTATCATCAAACTTCCTCTAGTTAGACCTCTTGATAATTCTCACCCTAAACCTAGCTAGTTTAAGGAAAATGACTTTTGTAACTACCACTATGTAATAGGTCATAACATCCATAGGTGTCACTATTTCAAGGGTCTATTACATAAACTTATTGATCAAGGGGACTTAAAATTATATAACCTTAACACTCTACCTAATTACTCTATAGGCATCTTTAGGTAGCCATTCCCTAACCATACTTCCACATCTAATTCCATATAGGCTAATTTAGGATCCACCTCAGACCATGAGACCCATGTGATTTGTATGATTTATGATCAACTTCTACCTAAATAATTTGGTAGTGATTCTATCCTTGATATCCTTTTAAGAGACATCTTCAAACCATATAAATTATGTGAATTTATCCCAAAAACTCACTCAAGCCTTCTAGATCTCATTAGTTTGGATCTTCTTGCATAAATATTATCTAGAATCATTCAATATAATCAAATAAAGGATGAGAGGACTATCAAGGAGAAGGTTTGTTTAGACATCCCAAAGGATACACATACCACTCCTTATGTCTTCTCAACACCTGCATGTAGCATATATATCCCCTCTAGCTTACTCCCCCTAAGGATACTATTACATTACCTCAAAAAACCTAAGACCATCTCCCCTTATAGCTCAATAAGAATCAAAACTTAGAGAAATTAGGGGAAGTGATTTGATAATTAGAAATACAAATCTTAGGGAATCACAATAAAAATACTTGCAATGTCCTTTCATAAGGATTGAAAAACCTAAAGAGAATATCCCTACTACCCTTGATCATATTCAAAAAGGGAAGGTACCTCTATCACCTACTCAAACTAAAGCATCTATATTGGGACCTCATTCTTCATCAAGACTAAAATCCACTATTATAGAATCATCTTTTAAAGATAATGTACCATTATAAAGGTATTTTTCCACCATGATAGTGATAATACATAACCCTTTAAACCCTAATATCCACAAGGCCTAGGTGTGAGGTCTTACCCTAAGAACAAAGTACCTATTATAGGTAATATTCAAATAACCAGTTTGAAGGATCAAGGTTTGAAGTTAAATACAACTTCTATACTAATGCCTCAGAAGATTAAAAAACCTAGTCATGATCCATTGAAGGGGTATTAATCTAAGATCCTCAATCAACTTCTTCAAACCTCCCTTTTCACTCTACCACCTATAAAACTTATTAATCCCCATATTCAAATACTAGTGTGGTATCAAGAAAAGAAGAAATGTGCATATCATCAAATAACAATACATGATACTAAAAGTTGTAATGCACTAAAATTTGTGGTCCAAAACTTATTAAAAAAATATGATATCTTAATGGAATAATTTGATCATGATTATCCCCACTGTCAAACTACTAGGGTCACTTCCACCTTAGGAACTAGTATGTTATCAACAGTATCAAAATGGGATTCAAAAGAGGATAAATCTCTGATAGATCTCAATATCAACCCCTCATAAACCCTATAGATTTATAAAATTTTAAAAATGTGACAAATCTACTTTTATTTTAGATAGATGTGATTCACACAATTATGTGATCTCAGACCCAGGGTCATAAGACCCAAAATCATGATAAAACCAAAGTGACTATTAAAAAATATCCTACTCCTACCAAAAATAGTCCTATAATTCCCACCCTAAAACCTAAAATTTCTATTTTATTAAAATCACAAAATAATAGTGCTTCATGATTGATACAGAGATCCATCCTAAAGTAGGCTCATCAACTGTCAGTCAAGATGTTTTTATATAAACTTGTCCAAAACTCTCTAAAACACCATGAGGATATCATAAAAGATTTATAAACTACCAAAATACAATTTGATGAACCCAAACTTTATCATCTTTTATATCAACACTTCAAAAGATATCATCCATAGTATTCCATGATTTTGAAATATCACCATTATAGCCTGATGACTAGGATCTACCACTATTTATCACTACCTAAATTAATCAAACCTAAATCAAATGAGTAATGATTTATAATAGAGAAAGCATAAATATTATCTCTTCTCATGCATTTAAGGAACTATAATTACCTAAAACTATTATATCCTAATCTCCAGCCATTTTAGAGCATTCAATGATACTATAACCCCTATAATGGGAATGGTTATCCTTACCATCCAAGTAGGTGTATGTATTTCACCCAAGTTATTTTATGTAATAAAAGGGGAATTTCAATGCAACATCCTATTAGGACATCCTTAGATATGCACTATGCATTATATCCTCTCTACTTTGCACCAATGTATTAAATTTGAACATGAAGGTAAGATCCATAATGTCCTAGTTGATCCCCACCCATTCAAAACTTGAAACCATACATTTTGACCAAATGATATCTTAATTCTATTATAAAGTGAAATCCCATAATCATCCAATAAGGCATCATCTAGTAATATGATCCCTATGACAAGGATTACTAGAAAGGATTCCATTGATTCCATGTTTTAGTATCTATTGATTAGAGAATATCAGTTACTAATGCTCAACACTATCCCCACTCCCCAAGAATATGGGTGTCTAAACAAACAATATTCATATTATCCTAATCTAGGAGATCTTATCACCTTTGGTCTAAATTTTCTTTACACTCATTTTATTTATGGGGGGATCAATCAATCTTATTTAGGTCTTGCTAACCAAACCCACACCAAACCATTCACCTTAAATTTTTCATTATTGGATAAACCCCACTTTGTGAAAACATACCTATAATGGTGTGCTTGGAAGGGTTTTGGCATAAGATGCTATAAATAAGGGATGCATGATATCACATTAGGATATTTTGGGAAACCCCATGAAAATTATGACCTTGGTTTTAACAAAAATCCCAAAACTACCCTATAAGTTACGCTTTTGCCTATTCTTGAAGAGAACACACCATCCTCACCATCTAACACTCTTACAATAGATGATGTTGTATCCATTACCCCAAAAAAAATTAGTCAATGCCATCACTATAGAATCTCTCATCTATCATCATGATGGGGAGGTCAAAACCATTCCACTTTCCTACCCAAACATGATAGAGCAATATTTTCCCACCATCCCTATTCTTTCCTAACGCATTTAGGCATAAATAACTCCCATCTACATAATTCTCTTCCATCTAAAATCTCTATTATATTAAATGAGTCTACCATCTATATTAACATAGGATCTCATGAAACTCCATGAACTATTAAAGTCAACAAATATTTAGATCCTCAACAGCACTAGGATTTCATTACAATTTTGATAGATCATAGTGAAGCATTCACTTGGTCTTATAGTGAAATTCTTGGTATCAACCCTACTATTTTCATCCATAGCATTTTCACATTCCCTGATGCCAAGCCTATAAATAAAAAACTTTAAAAGATACACCTTTATGTTACACTATTAGTCAAGGAAGAGTTGTAATGTCTCTTATCCATCAATTTCATCTAGCTTATTTATTACCCTTATTGGGTATCTAATACCATCCCTACCACAAAGCCCACAAGAGGACTACACCTTTGTAGTAATTTTTGTGACTTAATATTTCTTATCCTAAAGATGATTTCCCTCTCCCTAATATTGACCAATTATTAGACTTAATATCTAGTCATAAAATATAGTCACTTATGGATGGTTTTTCCAGATAAAATCAAATCCTTATCTCACCAAAAAATCAACATACGAGTTCATTTATTACTCCCTAGGGGACCTTCTACTATTGGGTTATGCCTTTTAGCTTAAATAATGCCAATCCCATATATCAAAGGGCCATGACTTATATTATCCATGATATAATAGATAAAATCATTGAATATTATGTGGATGATCTCCTTAGTAAGTCAAAATTGTGAAAATACCATCTTTTGATGCTTAAAATAATCTTTGCTTGCCTAATCTAGTTTCATGTCCATCTCAATTCTAAGAAATTCATTTTTGGGGTTTTTATGGATAAGATTTTAGACTTTATCACCTCTATTTTATGGATAAAATTTGACCTAGCTAAAATTAAAGCCATTATATAAATTCCACCCCCGTTTAATCTTAAACAACTCTATAGTTTACAAGGAAAATTGTAGTCCATTTATCATTTTATCTCCCAGCTATCTTATTGATATCAAACATTCCATTACCTCCTAAATAAATATACCTACTTAAATTGAGATGAAGGATGTTAAGAGGTATTTTATCCCCTTAAGAGATACCTTCTTTCACCACCAATTTTCATTCCTCCCAAAGAAGGACAACCTTTCTTCTTGTATATTTTATTTATGGACCATGCCCTAGGAGCCATGCTTACAAATCATGATAAGTAATATATAGTGTAGGTGGTTTATTATATCAGCCTCACACTCATTGAATATGAGATGTGCTAGTCACACACTAAAAAGTTATGCCTAGCTCTGGTCTTTGTAACCTCTAATCTTCTCCATTTTCTAGTCAATCACAAAACTTATGTTATCACAAACATCAATCCCCTAAATTTTATGCAATCAAAATCTTATTAGAATCAGTGAATGGCCAAATGATTCATTATTTTAGTGGAATTTTATCTCAAGTTTATCCACCAAAAATCAATTAAAGGTTAAATCATTATTGATCATCTTGTTAAGGCACCTCTTATTGATAATCAACCAATTTATTATGAATTCCTAGATGAATCCATAGCCTCCACATCTCAAGTAGATCCACAATATCAAATGACTCTATTATTTTATGGATCTAAGTGTGAGCATAGTGGAAGAGATAAAATTATCCTAATTCCCCTTGGGAGACACCTATTTGTTTATCTTTTAAGCTTGATTTTGACTACACTAATAATATGGTAGAGTATGAGGCTTTGATCATAGGTCTCCAAATTGCTTTAACTTTAGAAATTAAAGCACTTAATATCTATGGTGATTCCCATCTTGTGTTTAATTAGATAAATGGAATTTATCAATGTAAAAATTATACCCTTTAGAAGTATAAGACCTTGATTGATTAATTACTAGCTACTTTTGAGCATTATTCTATCTAAGCCACTCCTCAATCAACTATTAATTTTGTGGGTACCATGGCTTCTTTGGCCTTATTTATCCCATATTCATCTTAAGAGTCTAAGTTATTTTTCCTCATCTATAAGGTTAATCAACCATCTTTTACCAAAACTGATCTTCCTTCCATCCATAGTGTAGAGGAAAGCCCATTGCATCTTTGGTATGAATAGATATTCAATTAGTTATCAAAGGGGATTATACCCCTAGATCTAACTAAAAATGACAAGTGATCTTTCAAGAATCACATCATGTGTTTCATCATATTATGGGGTGTTCTCTATAAACATGGTTTTGATGGTATCCTTATTCATTCTTTCCAAAATCATGAAGCTACCCTCACTATCAAAGAAGCTCATGATGGGTCATGTGGTTGACATTTTAGTGATTTTACCATTGCTAAGAGAATATTATGATTTTGATATTATTGGAACACTTTAAATTAGGATTATTTTTAATATGTTAATAAATACATAAAATGATAGAAGCATGTTAACTTATCACATGTTCTTAGTCATGCATTATAGATAGCATAGGATTTTTGGGCATTTTCCTAGTAGGGGCTTGATCTTATAGGGTAGTTCAATCCTAAATCTTCCCAATGTCATGGATTTATCATTACCACCACTGAATATTTCACTAAATGGGTAGAGGCTATTCCTCTTATCTCAAACAAAGTGAACAAAATTATTAAATTTATTAATCGGCATATTATTTGTCACTTTGGTGTTCCTAATAAGATCATCACAGATAATGGAATTTTTTTTAAAAATAAAAAGGTTCAAGAGATTTTTGACTCTTTTAACATTAAGTTAAGCTTCTCCTCACCTTATTATCCTTAAGCTAATATATAGGATGAGGTATCTAATAAAACTCTTGTCAAAAGCCTAACTAAAGTTGTTAATGAAGTAGGGATGAATTGGAATCTTCATGTTCCCTCTACCTTATGGGCTTATCAAACTAGTATTCAAACCCCTATGAGTGCTACTCCTTTATTTATAGTTTATGGTACCAAATTTATAATTCCTCTTGAGGTTTAGATTACTTCCCTTCACATCTCCCTTAAAGAAATCATTTCTATGGAAAACTTATATCAGGAATGATTAACCCAGCTTGATATCTTGGATGAGCATCGATTAGCTTCCCTTGATCATATCCATGTATATCAAGAATGAATAAAGTGTGCCTATAATAAACATATAAAATAATGTGAATTTAATATTGGTGACTTTGTTTTAAAATAAAATCAACATGTCACTAATATGAAAAAGAAAAAATAAGGAACATATGCTCCAAAATGGCTTGGACCATATATTATCACCCTTAAATATTGATTTGGGGAATATGATTTGGCCTTTATTGATGGAAAATAAAAATGATAACCTCTTAATGCATTACATTTACACCCTTTACACTGTTAATAAGTCCTAATCACCTTGGTCAACTTGGTCTTTTTTATTATTGGTTAGATTAAAACCATATCCCTTTCATTCTTATACCAAATAATGATATATAGAGGCATGTGGTTATCCGATAGCATTTTATATTTTAACCTTCAAAATGAATACCCTAGATCTATTCATAGAATTCTCTAATTAGAAAATCTCTACCTTTAATGGGAAGGATCTCTAAATCATTAATTATTAAAATTATTCCCTATCACTTCAATAGTTCATTTCAAGAATAAGAGTATCATATTGTACAACAAATCTTTGGGGGACTATCCTATCATTCCTTAAGCTAATCCATAAAGAAATAATAACACTAGGATCAAAAACTAAGCAAAGAAAAACATCTATAAAAAATGTTAAAATAACAAACTGATCCCTCAAAGGATAGTTATAAAACCTAATATATATATCAAAAGTGTAGAATGTTCCCTCAAAGGATATCTTATTCAAACATCATCTCTCAAATTATAGACCACCCCCTCAAAATATGGCTATCATGCATGAAATATGCCAAAAAATATTCCCACATTGATTATCTTTCTTTAAATAAATATACTTGCCACATTGATCAATCTACATGGATTGGCACAAAAGGATCTTAGGGTCAACCTTAATTTTGGGTATATAAGGTGAAAACATCTTCTTCTTAAAGAACCCACATTTTATCAAAATCTTGAATAAAATCCCTATAAAATTCCCTCTCAAACCAATATATCCTAAACTTAGTTAACCTAAGGTTATTGGGGTATTTAATAATAATCAGTTAAGTATGCACATGCATTTATTTCAAGAGGTTTTCTTGGGTTGTGGTACAAGCCAATAACAAAGTAATAAAACCTTTGTTTCTCTTTATCCTAAGTAAATCAAAATTATGCTTTAGTTATCTAAAATAGTCTTATCACATATATCCTAATCAAAGTATAAGAATGTCCTAATCTAGTAATCCAAAATCCATAATCTAATCACATCACATAAATCCATAATCTAATTTAATCAATAATATAATCCACATCCATAGTAACATAATCATGATCCATAAACATTTTAAGGTAAATCCATAATATAATATGCTCACAATCCATAATCCATAATTTAATCAAACCCATCATCACATAACACAAAATATGTATTCCATAATCCATAATCTAATTTAATCAATAAACTAATCCACATCCATAGTAACATAAACAGGATCCACAAACATTTAACAATCCATAACATTAAAAAAACCATAATAAATCTATCACATCATCTAATTAGCTAATCACATAAATACAAAACATCCAAAAATTAACTCCATAATCCTTAAATATCTATAATCCATAATCTAATAAAATCCATAGAACACAAAATATAAACATCATAACTCATAATAAAAATCATGTATCTAAATATATAAATTCTCAAAGTGTACATCATAAATCTCAATATACAAAGTGTGTGGCTCTCTAGACACTAAAATATATACAAAAAATAAGGTACTCTATAAACTAGAGATGGCTTAGATGGTGTTGTGTAGACTAATTACCCACTGAATACCAAATTCTTAAGTCTAGTTAACATTAATTATCAACCTAGGGTGTGTACACTTTTCAAGGATGTCAGTACTATATATGAAGTATTGATTCCCAAATCAACTTATTTTACTAGTTGCAATATAATAAACTTATATTGAATTCACTAGATAGTTATACTTTAAAATCTTATGAAAATAGAAATACAAAAATACTTCACATAGATTAATCACATATACATCATACTTACATAATCAAACTAATAAAAAAATCAAATTACACAATACATTAAAGCTAAGGAGGGTCAGGGTCTTCACTACAAATATTTTCAGGGGGGCCTTCCTCATTCATACTTGAGTTCCAATCCTTCTCTAAGAGAATTCACAAACTTTTTAAAAAATCAAACTTCTTATTACTCAATGTTTTAGTAACTAAAGATTTCTATAGGAAGTTACAATAATCAGAGTGCAATGCTAAAATTCCAATACTTTTGCTTTTATATACTCAAATTAACTAACTCCAAATTTAATCTGCATTATACCATTAAATAAAAAAGATAGTTTATTAAATTTTAACCAAAGACACCAAACTAGGAAGAAAATACAAATACTTAGAAATTACCCCAGTCAACCTTCAAGTGGTTAGTAACCAAAGATACTCATTTTAGGCTTGACTGTGTTAAAGACAAGGTATACTATTTTGTTTTTTTATTTCTTTTTGTCTTTTTCTCATTATCTTTGTATTTCTCATCTTTGGAAGCACATATAATATTTCCTTGTATGTAGGGAATCTATACAACTATTATTCTTTCCAATCATCCATTTGGTTCCCAAGATAGTTGGATGTGTCTTTAAGATCCTCTCAACAATAGCTCTATTTTTCATAGTGGCTACAATAAACCTATAGGTGAAGCTTTCAATTGCTACAGGCACTCTACAGTGGCTACAAGAAAATTTTAGGTTAATCTTATAGTTGTTATGCACACTCTGTAGTGGTTGTGAGCAACCTGTAGGTGAAGCCTATAGTTGTTGTAGGCACTCTACAATGGCAGTATCCTAACAAGATTTTGTAGCCTTACATGACCCTTAAAATGTTTTTAAAATTAAGTCAAATAAATATAATTCAATCATAACTATCCCATAACTATCCATAACTATCCTATGATAGTAAATCCCATAACTACCCATAACTATCCATAATTTCATTAATTCATTTGCATAAGTCATGGATAGTTATGGGATTTACATGAAAAAAGACATATACTAAGTATGAATGAGGCTATAAAACTAAGAAATTAGTGGCCTCATCACACCCCCTACTTAACTTCTTTCTTGACCTTGAGCAAGCCTTGGTTGCATTCTAAACCCATAAAATTTTCTAAATTATCAACCTCAGGGCAGCCTGACCCTTCAAAGATGTAGAAACCTTTTGCATTCTCAATGTCTCCCCATCTTTTATTCTCTTTTTCTTTATCAGCTAGAACATTTACCTCCTAGTTAGGAATTGGGAACAAAAATATAGGGGGTTGAAAAATCAATCCCAACCATTGTATTCTCCACTTTTAAAAAATTTCAACATACAAGTATACTATGTGGATGGCCTCCCTAAGGTTTTGAGAGGAGTATGGTTCCTTTATTTTCAAGGCATCTAAGATTTTTTCCCATCTATGAGAGTAATCAACAAAAACTTGCTTTCCATCTCTTTCCATAAAACTCAAATAATGATTTTGAACTTTTACCTATTTTTGGATAACCCATTCCTGTGGAGTGTCTATGTTCATGAAAGAGATCCATTCATATATTATAGCATCTAAATTTATTGATTCACTCCTGATCATTAGGGTAGCTTCCTTTTATTTTTATTGATATTATTCTATTTTTTTTTTCTTCTTGTTTCATTTAAAACATATGAAGAAAATGCATTTAGCAGGACATCTCCCAAGTAGATATTTTGATCCCATTCTATGTCACTTGTTGGAAATATTGTCATTGATGTCAAAGTTTTAGTATTATTGGTGATAAAGGCCCCATTGCGTTTAATATTATTTATCTTGGCTAATATGAGTTAATATTTATTTAATATTAATGAATATATTTTTGGTTGAATATGAGACAAAATAAGGGCCCATGGAGAAGACGAAGAGTCACAGGATAAAGACAAAAGAAGGATGGGATGCATTTTCCCATGAAGAGTCATTTTGGGGAATACCAAGAGTCACCAAGTGAAGACAAAAGAGTATGGGTGAATTTCTCATGAAGGGACACTTAAAGGAATATGAAAAGTCACCAAAGATAAGGACAAAAGTGGGAAAGACGTTTTTGGTCATGAAGGGTCACCACATGACTTTTCAAATGCTTGGATATGAAGGGTCATCCAAGATTGGTGCCATTTTCCATGAGGAATGAAAGGTCACAAAGCGGGAAGGCCAAATGTCATTTGGAAAGCTATAAATAAATACTTGAGTAGCCATTTGTAATGTGGAAGTGAGAGGTTGATTTGATATTGTAATATCTATCTTAGAAGAGCAATTATGAGAGATGATTTGTATTTATTATATCTAGCTTACAAGAGCAAAAGAGAGAGAGAGGAAGGTGATGTTGAATTGATCTATCATTTTTTGAGATAGCAACATTTAGAGATAGGTGTATGGTATACACAAAGGGGTTAGTGCTTGTGATATCCCCTACCAATAGAGATATATGAAAGACACAAAACTATGATACCAAAGACCAAAGCTCTGATACCACTGTAATGTCCCTTACTTAGGGGCTCCTTTATCTGCACAAAAGCTCTGATACCACTGTAATATCCCCTTCAAACAGGGAATATATAAACTCATAAAGCTCTGATCACAGATACAAACTTGTAGAATGAATTCAAAATAAGCATACACAAATCACAGTATAATCTCTCAATAGCAAATAAAGATCTCATTACTTGTTCTTCTGGATGATTACACAATTGAGTCTCTGTTATACAAAATAAATAATATTAAAATCTGATCTTAAAACCCTGACTTAGTAAAATTTGGCAATGAAAACTGGATCTGGAAGGGTCTCAGCCTTTTTGTGTCGACACACAGTCGCCGTCGTCGGTCGATATCTCACCGATGTCGGTCTCTGTTGGTCGGCTTTCTGCCGACGTCGGTCTTCAGTCGACCGATGTCGGTCACTGGAAGCCCTATATCTGCTGATGTCGGTGCCTGAACAGCTTTGAACGGACCTATACGGATGTGGTACAGCCGCCAACCTGTCTTCTCTTAACCCCTGATTGCTGAACAGCCTGATCTCACGAATATAGATTCTAACACAAGATCTATCTCTGTATAACTTATTAGATCAAAAACTAAATAAGAAAATACCTGGAAAGCTCTGTGATAAACTTCTGTGTGAAGTTATCTCTCAACCCTGGAATTCTGTGATAACTTCTGGATGAAGCTATCTCTCAGATCTGTATCTCTGTGATAACTTCTGGATGAAGCTATCTCTCAATTTGGCAATAAATCAGCTGATATCTCACAGCCTCTAAATCACACACAATGAAGAGGGAACGTTCTCCACTGCAATGGAATCCTGGAACCCTTGGCTCAGTCTTCACAAAAGAATTACTTCAATTTTCAATAATCAATAATCTATGCATGGATACAAACTCTCTCCCATGAGAGATTCTTATACACCTCCAAAGGTGTGCTTGCTAAAATTAGACTCCCTTAAATTAGACTTCCTTAAATTAGAACTAGGGTCTTAAAATTAGACCAAGTCTTAATTTAGAATTTGCATCCTCAAATTAGACTAAATCATTAATAATTAATAATTAATTAATAATTATTAATTAATTAATAATTAATTAAAATGAGATCAAATAATTAATATTTGATTAAATCAATCAAATATTAATATCTCCCTTAATTCATGTCCGAAAGAGCCTGAACGAATTCCAACCCATCTCTATCAAGACCCTCTATCCATCATATTAGCCTACGAAGGTCGCATAATAAGCTAATCATCAAGCCTGTCAATGTCCACGAAAAAGGGGACATGACAATCCGCCCCTCCGGAGATTGCTTGTCCCCAAGCAATCTCGAAACAATGAACTACTCGATCCACCTGGATCCCAAATGTAGTTATGCTCTACACTGCTGTGAATCAATGTAAGTACCTGTAACATCAACAGAAGTAGAACAAAGAGGAACCCATAATCAAACTAGTGAACACAACTCAACCAATCTCTGAAATCACAACTGCCCTGGATGTGTCGATACTGTAGACTGTGTACTTGGCAACTGCAAATTCCATCTAAAAAGGATGGTGCCAATCCATCCCATAACTGATCTCTCTGTAAAGGCAGCACAACCAGCTGGACCACACTGTCATCTGTGTGAGAAGAATCAATCTCTGAGTCTGGGGCTGGTGAAGACCGTAAATGCTCTAACTCCATGGTCATCTCAGCCAAATGAAATTGTGACTCCTCATAAGCTAACTATGTAGTCTCAAGAATCTCAGAAGTCACCTCTAGCTGCTGCATAAGCTCACTCACCTTATCTTCCTTGACCAACAATGAATCATATGCTGTGCTGCCCCACTCTATAAGATAATCTCTGTCAGTGACCAACTGCATATAGTCCTGTCTCAGACTCTGGATAGCCTCCCATAAGGAGTGGATTTCTATCAAGGATAAATAACTGCCTCCCTACTCGATGCTAGTAGGAGAACCCCATCCATAAACTGCTAACAACTGACGAGCATCGTCGAAATGCTTACAAGCGGTGGCAATGTCTCGTTCACTAACTCTCAGCTGATTAGACACATGATGGCACTGGCTAGATTGTCTCCCACACTCCTCCACTGATGCATAGTCCAAACAAATAGACTCAGAATCACTGATCGCTGTAATACTACCATCCATACTCTGTGAATCAACTCCAAAGCTCATATTAACATGCGGAGTATCAACAACTGTAGCATCACTGTCTAACTCTTCCATATCGAAAGAAACAATCGGTGAAACTAAGTCCTCAATACTATCCACTGCATTCTCCTGAGTGTCATCTGCAATAATAGGATCCTGGGACTCTTCTACAATCTCTGCCATAGCTGAGAGATCATCGACCCTCAGAGCACTAACATCTAAGCACACATGTACACTCTGAGTGCAAGCATCAAACTCATCCTCATCTTCACTATCTCCTATCTCATAATCATAATAATCATGGGACATGCTACTCTCTCATCGAAGTGATCTGTAGTGCTCTCTCCTATGCTTAACAAAGCGATCAAAAGGCAACAACTTCTGAATTTGAGGTGGTACTAACTCCCACTCCTCATTCGCTGTCATATACCGTGCGGGTTTGTTTTTGGATGTAGGATATGAAAGAGATTCATTCAACCTCTTCAAACTTAGTTTCAACTTCCTCATATCATAGTCCCATCGAATCTGAGTATATGAAGTCATCATGATACTTTACCCAAGCTACCCAACAGGATGGCAAGACATTAGCTCTGATGTGCCCAACAGGATGGCAGGAATTTAGCTCTGATACCACTGTGATATCCCCTACCAATAGAGATATATGAAAGACACAAAACTATGATACCAAAGACCAAAGCTCTGATACCACTGTAATGTCCCTTACTTAGGGGCTCCTTTATCTGCACAAAAGCTCTGATACCACTGTAATATCCCCTTCAAACAGGGAATATATAAACTCATAAAGCTCTGATCACAGATACAAACTTGCAGAATGAATTCAAAATAAGCATACACAAATCACAGTATAATCTCTCAATAGCAAATAAAGATCTCATTATTTGTTCTTCTGGACGATTACACAATTGAGTCTCTGTTATACAAAATAAAGAATATTAAAATCTGATCTTAAAACCCTGACTTAGTAAAATCTGGCAATGAAAATTGGATCTGGAAGGGTCTCGGCCTTTTTGTGTCGACACACAGTCGCCGTCGTCGGTCGATATCTCGCCGATGTCGGTCTCTATTGGTCGGCTTTCTATCGACGTCGGTCTTCAGTCGACCGATGTCAGTCACTGGAAACCCTATATCTGCCGATGTCGGTGCCTGAACAGCTCTGAACGGACCTGTACGGATGTGGTACGGCCGCCAACCTGTCTTCTCTTAACCCCTGATTGCTGAACAGCCTGATCTCACGAATATAGATTCTAACACAAGATCTATCTCTGTATAACTTATTAGATCAAAAACTAAATAAGAAAATACCTGGAAAGCTCTATTGTAAACTTCTGTGTGAAGTTATCTCTCAACCCTGGAATTCTATGATAACTTCTGGATGAAGCTATCTCTCAGATCTGTATCTCTGTGATAACTTCTGAATGAAGCTATCTCTCAATTTGGCAATAAATCAGCTGATATCTCACAGCCTCTAAATCACACACAATGAAGAGGGAACGTTCTCCACTGCAATGGAATCCTGGAACCCTTGGCTCAGTCTTCATAGAAGAATTACTTCAATTTTCAATAATCAATAATCTATGCATGGATACAAACTCTCTCCCATGAGAGATTCTTATACACCTCCAAAGGTGTGCTTGCTAAAATTAGACTCCCTTAAATTAGACTTCCTTAAATTAGAACTAGGGTCTTAAAATTAGACCAAGTCTTAATTTAGAATTTGCATCCTCAAATTAGACTAAATCATTAATAATTAATAATTAATTAATAATTAATTAATAATTAATTAATAATTATTAATTAATTAATAATTAATTGAAATGAGATCAAATAATTAATATTTGATTAAATCAATCAAATATTAATATCTCCCTTAATTCATGTCCGAAAGAGCCCGAACGAATTCCAACCCATCTCTATCAAGACCCTCTATCCATCATATTAGCCTACGAAGGTCGCATAATAAGCTAATCATCAAGCCTGTCAATGTCCATGAAAAAGGGGACATGACAGTGCTCCTGTGGGTTGGTGCTCATGAATTATTGCTGAGTTGGTGCTTGGCAAAGGGGTTGGTGCTTAGCAAAGGGGTTAGTGCTCCTGTAGGTTGGTGCTCATGAATAGGTGCTAGGTTGGTGCTCGACAAAGGGGTTTGAAGCTCCTATGGGTTGGTGCTCACAAATTGAAGCTGAGGTTTGTACTTTGTAAAGGGGTATGGTGCTCTTGTGGGGTTATTCTCATGAATATATTTGAGATTGATTTTCTGTGGTTTTTCCCACATTGGATTTCCATGTTATATCTAGTGTCTCTCTCTGTCTTGTGTGATGTTTATTGTTTGAGTTTTATTACATATCTTGAATGTTTGATTAAGTGGAATTTGGTTAAAGAAAAGATTTATAAGATATATAATATACTAATTCACCCCCCTCTTAGTATATTCCATGCTTAACAATTGGTATCAGAGCAGGTTCCTTTTGAAAAGTTTTACAGCTTAAAGGTAGATCAGGAAGCACGATGGCTGGGTCATAGGAAGGATTTTCTACAAATAAGGCACCTTTATTTGATGGGATGAATTATGATTTTTGGAGCATGAGAATGAAGGTTTATTTGATGGCCCTTGGATTCGACATATGGAAATCAGTGGTGGAGGAATATGAAGAGCCACAGGCATCTACAATTACTCCAACAAAAAAGAAGGCAAGTGAATGTAATGCTAAAGATTTAAATGCTATTTTATGTGGTTTATGTGAATTTGAATTTGTTAAAGTTATGCAATGTAAATCTACTCATGAAACTTGGGTAAAATTTGAGAATATTTACAAAGGTGATGGAAAGGTACAGCAAGCCAAATTATAAACTTTTAGAAGGCAATTTAAAAGTTTGAAGATGGAAGAAGAAGAAGATATAACAAGTTATCTTTTGTGAGTTGATCAGATAGTAAATCAAATTCAAGGTCTTGGAGAAATATTAGAAGAGTCAACGATGGTGCAAAAGGTTTTGAGATCTCTACCAATGAGATATGATGCAAAGGTTTTGGCAATCGAGGAGATGAAGAATTTAGCCAAGCTGAAGATGGATGAGCTTCATGGTATTCTCACGGCATATGAGATGTAGATAGAACAAGATAAACCCTCAAAGAGAGAAGAGGATTTCAAGACATAAAATAAGGAGAAAGCTAAGATTCAAGAATCAAGTGATAGTTCCAGTGATGATGAAGATGACAATGAAGCACTTTTCATTCATAGGCCAAAAAGAGGAATTGATAAATATCAAGGAAAATTACCTTTTAAATGTTTTAATTATGGAAAGATTAGACATTTTTTTAGCTAGATGCCCAGATAAGGTTAAAGATGAAGAAAAATAAAAGCCTACATACAAGAATAATTTCAAAGGCAAATCCAAGAAGGGATTCAAGAAGAAGAGCCTGTATTCTAAGGACCCTAGCTCAGTTGAAGATAGTGGAGTCAGCAATTTAGAAGATGAAGAGATTCTATTCATGGCCATACATGATGATGATTAAGAAGAAGAAGAGGAGGAAGCTAAAGTAGATATGGAAGGAGAACTCAATTGTGCCCTAGAAGAGTTAGAAGCTGTTTAGAAGAATCGAAGGTTAAAGTGCCAAATTGAGAAAAATGAATAAGAGTCAAAGGAAATGATTGAAGATCTACAAGCACACTTTGAAGAAGCCAAGAAGAATGAAGAAGATCTCATAGCACAGTTTTCAATAGCAAGACAAGAATGTCAAAGGTATGTTATTGAAATTGCCTCCTTAAAAGAAGATATTTAGAAAGCAGTCAATGATAAAGTAGTGAGTGATTCAAGATTTGAGGATAGCACTAACATGTTGAATAAGATATTGGAAAGTCAAAAAGCAAATTTAGATAAGATAGAGATTGGATTTGAAAAGAAAAAAAGCTATGCTGAAGCTCTTACACAAGAGGAAACAAAAAAGGGAGAAGTGAAGAATACAGAGGACATTCCAAACAAAGAAGGATGGAGAGAACAAAGCTACAAAAGGCAATCAAGTTAGAGATATATAGACAGGTCTTATTTTTATGGCTATTGTTTTTATTGTAATGGATATGGTCACAAGAAAGTAGAATGTAGAAAAAGAGATAATAATTTTCGAAATAAAGAGAAGGAAAGTCAAGTAGAGTCAAGCAAAAGCCACAACTCTTTTGCTCCTCTATCAAGCTTTAATGAAGAGACCATAGTGTGATACAAGTGCAATAACTTCAAACGCATAGCTTGGTATTGCAGAAGCATGTTTGAGTCAGTCAAGAAGGATCAAAGATTCAAATCTCCATTCATTAGGGAGAAGGTTTAGACATGTACATGGCAAAAGAAACAACATGAAGATTCTATGATGGTGCAAATAGCTCTGCATGTGGGAGGTAAAGATCAGCCATGGTTAATTGATAGTGGATGTTTAAGGCATATGACAAGAGATAAAAGTAAGTTCATTTCTCTAAAGAAGATTAATGGTGGTACAATGAGGTTCAGAGATAAAACCATTGCCAAGATAGCTGGAAAAGGTACTTTGAGTTTGGATTATGGTAGAACTAAGACTAAAAATATTTTGTATGTAAAAGGTCTTAAGCATATTCTGTTGAGTGTTAGTCAAATTTGTGATTAAGGATACACATTAAAGTTTCATGATGAAGTTTGTGAGATTAGAATAAAAGATTCAAATGAGTTGATTGCAGATGCTCAAAAGAGAGGGAACAATGTGTATGTATTATCAGATATCTTCTCAAAGGTGCGATCAAAGGATACATTCAAATATCAGCAAGAGAAGTTGGGAGTAATTTCTATTACTTCTTACCATTGATGTTCAGCATTAAGTGAGGGGGAGCTAAGTGTTAGCTCTAGGTAGGCCCTTTTCCATTGATGTCAAAGGGGAAGAATAATAGGTATAAGTATAGGTGTAGGAAATAGGTATAGGAAATAGGTACAGGTTGCTATAGTAAGGGGGAGTTATTATATGTTTTTAGATGATGGTATGTGTAGGTGATAGGATGTGGCAGTTTCAAGATTAAGGTTGCCATCAATGACAAAGGGGGAGATTTTTGGAAATATTTTCATTGATGTGAAAGGTTTAGTATTATTGGTGATAAAGGCCCCATTGCATTTAATATTGTTTATCTTGGCTAATATGAGTTAATATTTATTTAATATTAACAAATATATTTTTGGTTGCATATGAGACAAAATAAGGGCCCATGGAGAAGATGAAGAGTCATGGGATAAAGACAAAATAAGGATGGGACGCATTTTCCCATGAAGAGTTATTTTGGGGAATACCAAGAGTCACCAAGTGAAGACAACAGAGTGTGGGATAATTTCTCATGAAGGGACAATTAAAGGAATATGAAAAGTCACCAAAGATAAGGACAAAAGTGGGAAAGACGTTTTTGGTCATGAAGGGTCACCACATGACTTTTCAAATGCTTGGATATGAAGGGTCATCCAAGATTGGCACCATTTTCCATGAGGAATGAAAGGTCACAAAGGGGGAAGGCCAAAGGTCATTTGGAAAGCTATAAATAAAGGCTTGAGTAGCCATTTGTAATGTGGAAGTGAGAGGTTGATTTGATATTGTAATATCTAGCTTAGAAGAGCAATTATGAGAGATGATTTGTATTTGTTATATCTAGCTTAGAAGAGCAAAAGTGAGAGAGAGGAAGGTGATGTTGTATTGATCTATCATTTATTGAGATAGCAACATTGAGAGATAAGTGTGTGGTATACACAAAGGGGTTGGTGCTCCTATGGATTGGTGCTCATGAATTGTTGCTGAGTTGGTGCTTGGCAAAGGTGTTGGTGCTCCTGTGGGTTGGTGCTCATGAACTTTTGCTGGTTTGGTGCTTAGCAAAGGGGTTGGTACTCGTGTGGGTTGGTGCTCACGAATAGGTGCTAGGTTGGTACTTGACAAAGGGGTTTAAAGCTCCTGTGGGTTGGTTCTCATGAATTAAAGCTGAGGTTTATACTTGGCAAAGGGGTATAGTGCTCCTATGGGGTTGTTCTCATGAATATATTTGAGATTGATTCTCTATGGTTTTCCCCACATTGGGTTTCCCCGTTATATTTGGTGTCTCTCTCTGTCTTGTGTGATGTTTATTGTTTGAGTTTTATTACATATCTTGAATGTTTAATTAAGTGAAATTTGGTTAAAGGAAAGATTTATAAGATATATAATATACTGATTCACCCCCCCCCCCTCTCAGTATATTTTGTGCTTAACATCACTAGGTACAGCATATTGGTAGATGTAAAACTCACTTAGCTAAGCTTGGAGGTCAAGATCAACATGTTTAAATTCCTCAAATAAATATTTGGGGTCACAAAACATGTAAGATTGATCATTATAGATCCTATCATATCTAAATTTAAGCCATCTCTCTTCTAAGTACATAGCATACACCCTAGAAGAGGGTCTGCACTCCATCAATAGTTGAATAGTTTCATACATTTTACCAATATTTTCCTTCAGATACTTGATCTTAGCTTTAGCTATTTCTAGTTTTTCTTCCAAGTCCAATTGTTTTTTGTTTCTTCAACATATACTTTAAATAATTAGACTAACTAATTGTAGTGAGTTTCATCATCACCAAATTGTTCCTTCAGAATATGTAGGAAGTCATCAATTTTTATAGTTGTGGCAATTAAAAGATCCACGTCAATAACTTATTCTACTATAGATGTTTTATAGTGGGAAATGGAGAAAAAAATCCTATGCAGAAGGGTACCAAGGCTAGAACATAATCTACGATAGGTGATTTTATGGCCAAGGTAGATGAAGTTGTAGGTTCCTCCAATACTTTTTCGCTATCCATAGAAGGTTCTACAAACTTTGCTACCCCTAGAAGTGTTTCAATGCCTATTTTTCCTTTTAGTTTTTTTATCTCATTCCTCAGTCTATATATTTCATGCAAAGCTTTTCTAATGTCTATAACTCCTAAGTATGAGGAAGTATTTCTTGTTCTGATTATTTTTCTATAGTCTCTCCTTTAACTAATTCTTTTCCTACTATATGCTAATCTACCATTCTCAATTCCTCTTTTATATACCCAATGTTTCTGAGGAGATCAATATCTTCCTCAATGAATTTAGATGGTTGAGGTGACTATTCTTCTTCTACCTTGGTATATTCCTCATCAATAGACCATACTTTAATCTCAAACCCATCAGGGGTCTTTTGAACCTTAGGTTTTTTTTCAGTTTTTCATCATCATTGATAGTTATGGTTAAGGAAGATATAATGGTATTTTGTTTCTTAATTATTTGAGATCTCATAGGAAGAGGTTTTATTCTTTTTGATACAATGGGTTTCTTCCATTTGGTTTTCATTTTCCTTTCAAGAAGGGTGGTTGATGGAATTTGTTTTTCTTGTGCAACAATTGATAGGGGAACTTCTTCTTATCCAGAATGAAATAATGTGGAGAAATCAATATTTGGTGAGGAAAAAGTGGGAAAAGGAATATGTTGTTGTGGGATTTCCTCCTCTATGTCAAAAAGAGGTAGGAGCAATTTCTTTCTCTTTTTCTTGCTCATAAAAGTCTTATATGGACCCTTAGTAGATACATGTTGGCTAGTAGCACTAGTGCCCACAATATCTTCTTGTACAACTTGATAGGCCTACTCCTTAGGGGATTCCTTCTCATTAAATCCCTCTTCTTGTTGAGGTTCATTATTTTCTAAGGCTAAAAATTTATCCCAACTTTGATCAGGTCTGACAGAGTTTACTCTTTGTTTAGTTATTATCCATATTAGGTAGTGATGGGATAGGGATATTTCAATACCCTTTTTGTACTCTTTGAACATCTTTTTTAAAATATTCCACAATAAATTTGGAATAATAATGGCTCTATCATGCCTTAAGTGATTTAGAAACTCAAATTGAAGAGTGTAAATTAAGGAATACATTCCTTTATAGGTCATGTACCTGATCATGTATGATGTTATCTCCCTCCATGTTTTGAGTAAGCTAAGTCTCTCCACACCTCCTTTATTTAATACCAGTCTTTAATTTTCCTAGTAAAACTATTATCTAACATATTGGCCATTGGGTTTATCTTGCCAATTTTCTCCCATACTTGGTAGCCCAGTTGCTTGGCACACCAAGTCTTCAATGACTGGGAATGTGATGTCATGTATAGTGGCTTAGTTTCTATCAAAGGAACCTATAAATTCTCTAGTAATAGGCTTTAAGAAATGTTATAACTTCTCAAAATAAATGGTCCAGCTAACTCTATTAAAAACAACCCAACTGGGTTGGTCTCCCTGAAGTTGCCTATGATCCATGGGTTCTCTCCTTACAACCAACCCTCTCATATTGCTAAGTTCAACTTCTCTATCAATCCTTTCAACCAATAAATGCAAACACACTATGTTTATCCTATGGAAATCTACCTATAATAAAGCAAGGTTTTTGTTCAATAATAGTGGATGTGAGGTTGCAGGTTATAGGGTTGCAAGTTATGGAATGTTATAGTTTTGTAAAATTGGTTATACTTGTAAGGGGAAATAAATGAAATGATTTACTTCCCTATAATATATTATGGCATTTATATGACATTTAATCCTACACACATAGGGTTCCCATAGTGCATGGGATTCTAACTTGTAGCATCCTCCCCCCACTTGAGTTGTCACATGTCCTCATGTGAAATGGAGTGAATAGGAGGGAAGGGATAGAATGTGGTCATAATTAGGAGTTTAAGTGTGGGTTAGGGTGGCACTAGGTAGGCTTAGAGGTGATGTGATGTATATTAAATGAATTATGTAATTCATGATTTAATATGCTTATTAATATTGTACATGTTATATTAAAATAATATATACTTTTTAATGATTAAAATATATGGAGTAAATTTTTGTTAATGATGTATTGGGGTTGACATCAAGATTTCACATGTGTGTTAGCATGCAAGTGTTTACATATGGATGATTAATGGGATACAATGATTAGACTAGCAATTGTAACTAGACTAAAGTGAGCCCCTTATGGAGTGATTAGGAGATCATCGATGGTTAGGCTTTAATGATGCCCATAGCTCATGTGCATGTGATGCATGACAACCTACATGGATAGGGGTCTAAAAATTAGATGAGATATGATTTATCTCCTACCACCAGGTGATTATTTAAGAGTTGGGTGATCCAAGTAATGGGTTGGATGAACTTGAAAGTAGGTGGTTGAGGATGTTACTGCTTTGTGACCTTCCTCTTCATGAACCAGCTGATAATTATCTTTGTGTTATCTTGTTCCCTATAGGTTTTGTGCCTAGTGGACTTGGACTTAGTAATCAGTAGGGTTTTAAAATATGGGACCCATGTGCCAAATAAATCTAATATCTCACTATTCAACATAGTGAATTCATCTCCATGAAATAACTAGAAACTAAAAATGAATCATGGGTGTCCTGATAAGCATAAATTTTAGTCTAAAACACTTCCAAATGGAGAAGGAAAGTGTATGCTTTATTATAGTTCTATATCTTGGTATTTAGGGGTGTTTTTGAGCAATAGATGTGATGTTTACTACTCCAATCCTCCTTTATTCTTTCACAAGGTTGTCTAATGATTTTCATGTTATGCCCAAAATCCAATAGCCAAGCTATAGGTGAGAGTTGTAGGAGGATCTAACCTACATGCACTTTAGAAAGGTAAGAATGGCATGAGGAGGTACCTATAGTAACTATAGGTGAAGTGATAGTAAAATGCAAAGTGATACCCAATTATGTATAAGGTGTTGTAATAGCTAAAAAATTACCTATAGTAACTAGAGTGAAAGCTTCAATGGTAAATGTGTCTGTAGAAACTATAGATAACCCTTGGTAACTTGAATAATTTTACTCTAAATGATTTTTATTTCTATCTTGTCTCTCTCTCTTTTTTTACCCCTAAATAGCCATAAAGTTGGTTTTATATTTAAGCCCATTTTACATTTTAGGTAGCCAATAGGCTAGTTTTTTACCCAGAAGCTACCAATAATGCCCAAAATTAGGTTTTCATTATTGGGTTTTTTTTAACTCTAGCTACTATTTGAAATAGAATGTTTATTCAAGGTCCTTACCAAGTCACCTAGAAGGGTGACTAGTCAAGGACTAGGTGAAGGTCTCATTCATCATACCAAAGTAGGGATAAGATGTCCTCCTTTCCTTCATCTAAGTTTGGATTGGTGCTCCCTTTATCTGGTGAGGTAGCATGTCTATCCAGCACATCATTGTATCCATCTTATAATTGCTTTTGTATGTGTCTAGTAAACTCCTTTAGAGTGAGTGACTTTTTGTACAATTTTATTATGTGGCCATTAACTAGTAGATAGAATATTACTAGATTAATGGTTTAGAGTTACACTGTTCCATTTTCATAAACATGCTCAATCTCAAAAGGACCAAGCCATCTGATCTAGAGTTTTCCCTTGTGATCCTTGTATTTTGAGTCAAAAATAAGGACCCAATCTCTTGTATGGAATTGCCTAGTCTTAATGTACCTGTCATCCCATCTAATCTATTGCTACTATACAAGCTCTATGTTCTATAATGATTGTTGTTTATATTCATCTAAGGAATTCAAATGCAAGAGCCTTTCTTTTTGTGCTTCAAATATATCCATCCCAAGTTCTAGTGTTGTCTGTAAGGTCTTGTGCCCAAATTCAATTAGGAATATAGGTTTCTTTCCATATACCAACTCATATGGAATGAAACTTGTAGTGGTATTCCATGTGATTTTATAAGCCCACACAGATTCAATAAGCTTAGCCTCCCAATCCTTATGAGACATACTAACAGTCTTTATCAAAATATTTTCAAACTCCTTGTTGGTGACTTCCACCTACCCATTGGACTGTGAATGATATGGAGTTGACTTTTTTATGTCTATTCTCATATTGTTGGACTAAGGTAGTAATTAAGTTAGCAATGAATTGGGGTCGTTGATCAGTGACTATTTTCCATGACACACCATACTTGTGAATATTTATTCATAGAATAAAGTTGTCACCTTCTCATCCCTAGTGTGTATAAGAGCCTTTACTTCCACCCATTTAGTGACATAGTTAGTACATACAAAGATGTACTCTTTGCTATTTAATTTTGGATCAAAAGGTCTTATAAAGTTAGGATCCATTTTTTTAATGGTTTAAGTACCATTTGAGTCTTCAAAGGCATTTCATCTGAATGTGTGGGTCTCCCCATATTTTGACATCTATCACAATGAGCAATATACCATATTGCATCTTTATGAAGTGAGGGCCAATAATATCTTGTATTCAAAATTTTGACTATTATATGCTTGGTTACAAAGTGTCCTCCATAGGGTTCATCATAGACGGCTTTGAGGATATCTAAAACTTCATCTTCTCTAAGACATATTTTGATGATGGAGTGAGGCCCAGTATAGAAAATAAATCTAGACAACCATAAATATTTACCACTTTTTTGAATCAAAGCTCTCCTTTGTTTAGGGAGGACGTGTTGTGGAAGTAATCCTATTATAATTTAGTTAGCAATATCATCATACCAAGGTATGGTAAGGGTGAGAAAGACCAGGTTCTCATCTAGAAATGAGTCATTCACTATGATATCTTCTTTAGGGGATTATAGGAATGATAAAAAGTTAGCCACCACATTGTCCCTACTAGGCTTATCTATAATAGTGATATCAAATTCTTGTATTAAGAGGAAGCATCTAATCACTCTATCCAGAACATCATAAGGTATCGAATGGATGCATAGTTTTTATGAATAAAGACTTGATACCCTATGATGTAGTGATAGAACTTGTTGATAACATAGACTACTACCAAGAAATTTTTTTAGTAACTATGTAATTAAATCTTACTACCTCCAAGATTTTTCTTACAAAATATATGGCATAATTGAGTGATTCTTATTTTTTGTTGAGTATAGCTCCTAGGGTAGTATTTGAATCATTGGTGTGAATATGGAAGGGAAGCTTCCAATCAAGACCATGTAGAATAGGAGTGGTGGTCAATAATTCCTTCAATTGTTTAAAGGTTATATCACATGCAGGAGTCTAGAGAATTCAACATATTTAGTTAAAAGGGTGAACAATGGTACTAATACTTTGCTAAAATTATTGATGAATATATTATATTAACCACTATGTCCTAAAAAACTCTTAACATATTTCTATTTTTGAGGAGCAGATAAGTTTTTGATGATATTGATTTTTGTAGGGTCAACATTAATTCATTCATCAGATACATGGTGGTCTAAGACAATACCTTATATCATAATCATGTAGTATTTCTTATGATTGAGAGGTAGATGGTGCTCCTAATAGTGTTGTAGCATTTATTCTAGGTTTTTTAGGCACTCATCAAATGTTTCTCCATAGACAGTGAAGTCATCCATATATATTTCTACATATTCATTAG
The DNA here is from genome assembly GCA_037957365.1 of Torreya grandis. Taxonomy (NCBI): domain Eukaryota; kingdom Viridiplantae; phylum Streptophyta; class Pinopsida; order Cupressales; family Taxaceae; genus Torreya; species Torreya grandis. The sequence goes on from JARHVA010003301.1 coordinate 1,991,615, forward strand.
CCATATCTATAAAGATACTCAGGGTAACCCTCTAAAATGTTGTAGGAGTGCTACAAAACCCAAAGGGTAATACAACATAAGAATAAGTACTACAAGTATAAGTAAAGTTGGTCTTTTCTTGATCCTCAAGAGTAATTCTAATCTAGTTGTAACCATTGAATCCATCTAGAAAGGCAAAATATTTCTTGTCTGCTAGTGTGTCCAACACTTGGTCAATGAAGGGTAGAGGAAAGTGATCCTTCTTGGTTATTATGTTGAGTTCCCTATAATATATGCATGCATGCTAATCTCCATTTTTATTTGGTACAATTACCAATGGTGAAACCCATTCACTATCTGAGATGGGATATATAAATCTAGCAGTGAGGGATTATTAGTAAAGATGTTTGTTTGTTCGACAAGTTTTGTAATTCTACTTTAACTATTTTTGGAAGAGGCTGATTCATCATACATAGTGGATATCAAATCAGTTGGAAATCTTCTTTAATGTAGATATGATGTCATCATGTTTCTATGTTGATTCTTTTCATATCCTCATAATCTCATGCAAAAGCACATTGATTTGTATACAACATGTTGACTATGGACTTTTCCTCATTTAACTCTAACTTGTAATTAATAAGCAATTTTTCTCCTAGAGAGATTTCAATTTGTTTTGAGAGTGATTTCATCATTTCTATATTTCTAATGGATCTGGTTTGGCTATAGCTATGAGGTGTTAGTTTTTAGAATATTTTCTATACAGATGCATCAATATTATATGATTCCTAGAGGCTAGAAAATGGGCACTCAACACATTGAAAGTGGTTGAGATATGTAGGAGTTTGATAATTATGTTGAAGAACAATGGAGAGAATGGTATCTTCCTCCTGATCAGCCAATGTACATTCAGGGTCTATGGTAAATACAAGAATCAAGGGAGGTTGATCTAACTTATCTTCTTCAGCCCATAATGTATGCTCTGGTGTAAAAACTGGTTGTGTTAGGAGATAAAGGACCAACTTCTTAGTGTGATTTCCATTGGATATCATCATGTTACCTGATCTATAGCTGATGAAGGCACCAACTATGGAAATCCAAGGTCATCCTAGGATAAGAGGGTATCCACCCAAATTATACTTAGGTTATAACATAATGAAATATGTAGGGAACTCCCAATAATCTACATAAATGACAAGGTCTTCAATGATTCCCTCTAGTCTGACTATAGACCTATAATCCATTTTTAGCATTGTAAATGTGGGATGAATATTATTCAATTATAGTTTGTGCATAGTTTTAGTTGTTAATACATTTATTACAGCCCCTAGGTTTATTGATGTATTGGACAAATGCTGGTCATAGATCTAGACTATGACTACTAGGCATCCTAGATCTAAATATTTCTTTGGTAGGGTGTGCCCTAGCATGATGTCTACTAGTTGGCCAATCACATGCATAGTATTGGGGTATTTTTTCTTCCTTCCAAGATTTTGTAGATATAGGTCTCTAATAGATTTGGAATATATAGGTACATCTTTGATGGCCTAGAATAGAAGAATTTTGACACAAAGACTCTTGAGCTATCCTATGAAATCAAACATAGGTTTAATTATCTTACATTGAAGGCTAAGACATTCTAGAAATGGTGGGTTTATTTCATCCATAGATTTATTTACAATTTTAGATAATTTTTGTGGTGATAGAGGTGGGTTAGCATGATCTTCTAGGGTTTCATGATCTGACTTTAATATTATGGGTGGTGTTGAGTTTGGTATAACTTTCCCTGAATGAAGGTGAACTTCAACGATGTTCACCATATATTATAGGTATTGAATAGGTTCAATACTAAATGTGGGTTATACCAACTTATTTTTAGGATTCTATATAGGTTAGGTAGGTAGCTGGTTAGGCTTGGATGTCTCTTTTGTATTAGGTATAAGATCAAGAGCTTCTTGTTGTTGTGGATAGAATCATCTTAGATAGTTTTCCTATGGTTGATTAGGTCTCCATGGTTGTTGCCACTAGTTTGTGAAGGGTGTGCCTTGGGGTGGTTGCCAAAATTGTATCCAAGGTGGGGATATATTTTATGGAGGCTACCAAGAGGTAGTGGGGTAGCTTTCTTGAGATGGATACCAACTAGAATTAGAAGTTAGACTGTTCATCCAAAGACTAGTCTAATTGAGAGTAGTATTTTCAAATTGTGAATTAAAAGAGGTAGAATTTGTGAAAGGTGGATTTTATTCCATACCTTGATAAGATGGTCATTGAACCCATGAACTTCTTTATGAAACATAGAAAACCTAGTCACCATCTCCTCCTATAGTGTGTAGCTCTACTATTTTTGGTTCTTTAGCTATGATGTGAGCTACTTTAGCCCAAACTTTATCACATCTATAATCTACATTTTTATTCTTACAATTTGGATAGTAAATGGTCAAGGCTTTATCTAGAGCTTCTTGATTTTATCTTAAGTGTAAGTTATCTAGTTGGGTGGAAAAATGACTCATGATATCCTATTTCGTGTCTTGTAATAGGTTTCTAAATTCAATTTTTGATAGGCCATTTATAGCTGCCAATAAGAGCTTGCTACCTTTGACTTTTTTTATGGTAGATCTAGAATAATTTTTTCTCAGCTCTTTGATATCTGAGAATGTTAGGTGGGAAATATCCCCTCCACTCATTAGGTCTAGGGCTTCTAGACAATCTTCTTTTACTCCTTTAAAGAAGATGAGTTTTAAAGGTTATTCTCTAAGTGCACTTTGCTTGAATTTTTGTACACTAAACATGAACCATTCAACATAATCTTCCAAGGATTCATCCCATTCTTGAGTCATCCTGAAGATTTCATTTCTTCTATAAATTCTTCCTCTTCATTATTCTTGATACTTGGCCAAAAAAATATTTTTCATGTCCTCCTAAGTATGGACTAAATTACTAACTAGTCTCATGAACTAGTGAAGTGTTGAGTCTCTGAGAGTAGCTAGAAAAAATTTCAATTTTTATGCATCTTGCCTATAGTCATAGCTTCTATAGAGGATAAAAAATTCAAAAAAGAATGTGTCTAAGTCTTATAATAATGTACCTCTAAAATTTGGCAAGGCAAAGGGTGGAACATTTTTCATTTGTGTTACACCTATTGCATCTAGAATAGGAAATTCAAAAGTAACTATGTCTAGAGTCCCATGGTGATCCACAAAGTATCTTTCTTTGCTCATGATGGATTTTATTGTGATATGGATACCAAAGGTACTCAGGATCTCATCCTCAAAAATTTTATCAATCCCTTGTTCATCATGATAATAAATATTTATCTACTAATCCTTAATCTTTTTATTGGATGAAGGATCTAAAGATTCTCCTAAGATTTCTTTGATTTGATCAAGAAAGCTTTGTTGAAATGTTGTAAATATGTTACTCTCTAGAGTGTTTGGTTTGTGTAGTTCCTCTCCTTCTTTCTTCTTACCAACTCAGCTAATTATTTCTCTATTTTTGTTTCCTTTTGAGAGATAATAATGCTTCTTTTGCAGCCTACCTCCTTTAATGTGTAGTGTTTTCTTCTTCAAGAGTATTCTATCTTATGGTATATTCTTCAATAGGATTCTTAGTTGCAACAAGTATTTATGGTTCTTTCTCAGTAGCAACTTGTGGCTTGTTTGGTAGGAATCTCCCTTGATAATCTCTTTCTCTTTGCATAAATGTTATACCACTCCTTTAGCTATCATATCCCTTCCTGCATAGAGTTAGTTTTTTTTTTCATTTTTCATGTGTTCAAGGAGGTTGTTTTAGAATAATTAAAAATAATGTGGAAATAAAGGAGTGTAAAAACCAAAATAACAAAAATTGAAATTCTACTTCTAAAATTTAATAAAAATTATCTACTAAAAGCAAGAAAATTATTCTAGAAAGTAGGAAATGAAAGAAAGAAAATTATCTTAAAAAGAAGGAAATGAAAGTAGGAAAATTATCCTAGAAAGTAGAAAATGAAAGAATAAAAATTATCCTAGAAATAAAAAATGAAAGTAGGAAAATTAAAATCACACTTTGTAGAAAATAAATCACTTTTATAGGAAATAAATTCTATAAACATAAACTAAGCAACTTATGCACCATTTACTTCTAAAAATTTAGACATCTAGCATAAGGCACCATATTACCCTCACTCAACTTGCCCAGCTAGAGCTATATGTCTAAGAACTTAGACATCTAGCATAGGACACTATAGTATCCTCACTTGACTTGCCTGACTGGGTAGAATAGTGCATTAACTAATTTTTTTTAATAATGACTGATTTTAGAAACAATAATTGATACCCTCCATGGCAATGGTGCCAAAATTTTGTGTGGACTAATTACCCAATGAATACCAAATTCTTAAGTCTAATTAACATTAATTATCAACCCAAGGTACATATGCTTTTCAAGGATGTCAGTACTATATATGCATTATTGATTCCCAAATCAACTTGTTTTACTAGTTGTAGTACAATGAACTTATATTAAATTCACTAGATAGTTATACTTTAAAATCTTATGAAAATAGAAGTATAAAAATACTTCACATGGATGAAACACATATTCATCATACTTACATAATCAAACTAATAATAAAATCAACTTACACAATACACTAAAGCTAAGGAGGGTCAGGATCCTCACTGCAACTCCTTTCGGATGTTCCTCATTCAAAATTGAGTTCCAATCCTTCTCTAAGGGAATTCACAAACTTATTACAAAATCAACCTTCTCATTACTCAATTCTATAGAAACTAAATATTGTTACATGAAGTTACAATATTTAGATTGCAATGTTGAAATTCCAATACTTTTTCTATTATTTTTTCAATTTAACTAACTCTTAATATAATCTAGGCTCTACCATTAAATACAGAAGGTAGTTTATTAACTTTCAACTAAAGACACCAAACTAGGAAAAAAATACAAATACTTAGAAACTACCCTAGTCAACCTTCAAGTGGTTAGTAAACGAAGTTAATTTTTTTAGGCTTGATTGGGTTAAAGACAAGGCATATTATTTTATTGTTTTATTTCTTTTTGTATTTTCCTCATTATCCTTGTCTTTCTCATATTTGGTAGCACATCTAATATTTATTTACATGTAGGGAATTTATACAAAAAATATGATTCTTTCCAATCATCCATTTGGTTCCTAAGATAGTTGGATGTGTCTTTGAGATATCCTAAACAATAGCTCTATTTTGCATAGTGGCTATAGGTAAACTATAGGTGAAGCCTACAATTGTTATGATCACTCTACAGTGGCTATGGGAAACTTGTAGGTGAAGCCTAAAGTTGCTATGGGCACTTTTCAGTGGTTATAGTCAATCTTTAGGTGAAGCCTATAGTTGTTTTGGTCACTTTGTAGTGGTTATAACCTAGCAAGATTCTATAGCCTTACATGACCCTTAAAATTCTTATTAAATAAAGTCACAAAAATATAATTCAATCAAGGAAAAATCATCAATAATTCATAACATATATATATATATATATATATATATATATATATATATATATATATATATATATCAATGTACATACAAAATCATAACTTTGTCCATTCATTTACATAAGTCATGGATAGTTATGATATTTACATGAAAAAATCCATATACTAAGTATGGATGAGGCTATAAAATAAAGCAATTGGTGGCTTCATTAGATGGATGATCCCAATACCTCCACAACCACCTCCACTCCCATCCCTTTCCCCATATCTTCCTCTATCTCTCCTTTGATCTCTCCCATAGGATATACTCCTTATGATGACTGAGCCTATATGCATCCATCTAGAAGATATTCCATATGTGGTCAAATGGGTGGCATACCATGGAATCTCTAGATACAAATCTAGTATAATATAATCATAATATCATATCTCATCTACTAACTCTTGTTACTTTTCTATACTCTTAGTACCTACTTACCCTATGCTTACCCTAGCCACCCCTGCAACTATCTACCCTAAGGATCCTCTATCTCCTCATCATAAGTTATCCTTATCTTTATGGTATCAGTCTTGAGCCTCAACTATTAGATCATGAATTATTCATAGGGTATCATACTCCACTTTTAGTGCATCTAATATATTCTACATATTATCTTTCTCCATATGCATAATAGTGAGCACCCCTTGTGTTGTGATCACCTATCCCTATAATGTAATACATTGAGCTTTTAGTGTATCCCACTCAATAATGATACCTATAATATTCATCTCCTCTTCATTTCCTACTTCCTCTCCCCTCTTTCCCTCCTTTCCCATCTCCTCTTTCTCTCCTTCTCCCTCCTCCTCTACATCTTGTATCTCCTCATCTGCTCCCTTTAGTCAAGAATGCACCACCCTCTCATACTTAGCATCCAGTTACCCTACCCACCACACTAATAATATTAGATTACACCATACATCATCTACAACTACCCTTGATACCTCCTCCTCAAACCCTACCAAAATATCTATAGTATCTAGTTTTGGGAGTCCAAGCTCTATCTCATCCCATTTATATAATCATGGGGCCCATGGTATATCCTATATCAGACCAAACCATCTCCTCACCCATCCAAAATGGAAATACTCCACATAGTTTGTCCTCATCCCTATAAGCCACCTATCCCTCTAAATATCTACCAACTTGACCTTTATCTTAAGATATGTAATAAATCTAACATAAGGCCTCCAAATAACATCCCCATATTATAACCCCTTGAGACTTCTTGATAGTATTCTAGGTCTCAGGTCATACCATCTATATAAACTCATACCAAATCTTCATTCCATTAAAGGAAGGTAACACTATAGTTAGTCTCATTTCAATGTATCTGTTGAGTACCAATAAGTCACACCACCCTAATGTGTTTGTAGGCCCAAGACTAAAAAATAATATTCACAACTAAACTTTATCTTTTATGGGTCCTCCACCCCCATAACTCCCTATATACCTACATTAGTAATGTCAAGGCCCAGGAAAATACTATTTGATTCTTCAACATATCCTTAACCATACCTATAAGTATCCATGGGAACTTATCTCCTCTTAAATATGGGAGAGTATAAAATGATGTGAATAGCATCATCATCATCAATACTCATCTCCCCTCTATATTAGCCTCATAAAATGGCTGGAATAAAAATCCTCCTATTGTAAAGTTAATGTCTATAGTATATCCACCATACAGTCATGCCAATGTTACTACATGACCTCACTCATCTATAGGTATAATATAATATCCCTATACTAGAAGTCATAATATATTTTAAATATCCTCCTTGATGATATTCATCTCCCTTGTAGGCAACCAAAATATCCTTGTGGTCACATCTCAACACTCTAACAATGTAACCAACAGGTTTTTGTCTTAGTGAATGTGGTGGTAGAAGTGTACTCCTCCTAAGCCCATGGCCTCCATGGGTGCCCAATCATCATCACTTATCTGGTCACATAATCTCTCCAATAGAGGTAGTACTCAATTCCACATCCATAATAGTGGCCATGCCTATTACCATAATCCCCTATAATCCTTCAATTTTTTAACCCTCTACTTAGTTTAACCCTAGACAATCTAACCTAGTTTTTTACCTTTTTAACTAATCAACATTGATTTATTATCAATCAGTGATGTTTCTACTAAATTAGTGATGGTCCCCCCTAAATCATCATTGATTCACCATAATCGATACTAATTCTAGGTCACCATACTACCCTAGTACTAATGCATTATCCTAATCTAAAAAAGTAAAAAAATAAACAAAAATTTAAATAATAATAGGGCCTACCTCATTCTAAGACCACCACCATCAGCTCTAACTACTACCACTTGCCTCCATTACACCTCACATCATAATAATCATCTAATTTTTATTCTTATCTCACCACGCATTAATAGTAAATGAGATCACTCCACATCAAATTTATTTATATACCTAACTTTGTATCAGTGTTAATTTAATAGGTCACCATTAATTTCTTCAAATTCAGCATCAATCTTCCTATTTTCCATTACTTATAAGTTTTTTATGTATCTAACCCTACTCTGCAACCTCATATTATTATCTTAAGACACCTATCCTATTATTTGTCCTATTCCATTTTAGGTTTGTGGATATATACCCCCTATTGGTCCCATATCTTGCATAAGGCATGAACATTTTTGGGCATCTCCCCTTTGCAGGTCCCAAAAATCCATTTCCTCTTGAGAACAACTATATATAGGTAATGCGCACACTATATAGAACACTGAATGCTTTGGTCAGTCAAACCTATCACTTGTTCCCTTGTTTAGCCTTAGTTTAATCTCACTTATTCATAGTTGTGGAATTTTATTATAGTATTTATCTTGAGGCATCTCTTTTTGCACTATCTCACACCTTATAAGTATAAAATGTATACTTCTATATTATGCATTTGTACTCTTAGCTCTCATTTGTTATCTATCCATATCATCTACTACTCCATATTTCAAAATTATCACCCACTCCTCATCCTATATCATCTCCCAATTTTAGGGGGGATACCTCCTCATATAATCATGTGGCATTAGACCTCTCTTTCATTTTGTCTCATGTCACATATTACATATCACTCCATAAAAAATGGAAAATGTAGACACAATAATTTCATATGTCATATATAAGTTGTTCAATGTCGAGGGACCTTATTATTATTTTATTATCCTAAATATCCCCATTCTAAAGTCTAACTTATTTACCATTAATTACTTAGTAATTTGTTTTTACAAATTACCATTTTACCTCCCTAACCACCTAAATTTAATTACAACCCATGAAATCCTAACCCTTTAACCAACCTACCCATATATAAACTCATACCTAACTACCCTATGCATATAATACTAAAATTTCTTATAGTTGGAACAAACTAATGAGGATGAAACAACTCCCCTAATAAAAATGGTGAATCATTATTGATTCTCCCATGATTGGCATCAATTCTCCTAATCAGTGATGATCTATTTATACAGACTCAAACCTTTGGTTTAAGGACCATGAATTTTGAATCTCAAAATGCTACTTGGATTTTCTCAATATAATTAAGGATAACCTTTCCACCACTCTATCAAAATTATTCTTTACCTAATCCACATATGTTATCACAAACTAGAAGGATCACTTGCACCTATGATAAGAATACATTCTGCTTCAAATTTGGTTTAAGGTTATTCTTTAAGCCAAAAAGAAGTTCCCTCATTTATTAGACTCTTTTAGTGTAAAACCATCTTCATATCTCCAAGTATTCTTCATAAACCCTACATTTTAGTAAGTTTTTAGTATGTAATTAAATTAAAAGTAAAAACAAAAATATCTACTATAACATTAGTCTTCTCCACCATCTTTGCTTCCCCAGTCACTCCTTCACATTCCTCTACCAATTGGACCTTCCAATTGGCTAGGTGACCCAAGCATATTCCACTATCATTACATCAACAAACGAGTCATAAAAGGGGAAACCAATAGTTAAGTTAGTGAGTCCCAAGGTCACTAGATGAAGAAGGGCCATTCCTCATTTCCCTTAGCTATGGATGTATTATACTAAGCCCATGTTTCCCCCTAGATATTATACTTATTCCACTCCCATGCACTAGATATAACCTTCAAAATAACCAATTTTCCTAAATATACTTGAGTTGATTTGGAATATTCAACAACAAAAGGTAGACAAACAAGACTTGGTTATTGTGGAGTCACCCATAGTAAATTGCTACTTTGATAAGGAAAATAAGACTATGAGAAAGATAATGAGGAAAAATATAATGGTTTAAGGACAATAAATTGAGTTAGGAACAAAGATAAGATGTGTTCCAACTAACTAAAAAATGAATAACTCTCCCCTTTGACTTGGGAAAACATAGGGAAGACATCTATACTTTCATAGACTATATACAAGGAGTAACAAAGAAGATGTTTCATGTCTATGATCAATCCATGTAGGCTTTACATGAAAAGATAACCATTCAACCTCCAAAGAACCTCATTGGTAGTGTACAAGGAGCATCCCAAAATCTATATGATGTCCTCCAATTAAAGAGACATAAATAAATCCTATCCCAAATGGGGGGATGTCTTCTCTCTTGCAATGGACATGAAAAAGATGGAGGCTAAGCTTTATTTTTTAGGCTAAGCAACCAAAGACAATATCTACACTTACTTGAATCTAATATCCATCCTATAGGTGGTATGGACCCAAAAATATGTGGTTTCTAAGAGGGATAGCTTGACTGAGTTGCACTAAGAGATCCAAAATTTAGTGTGACAACTTTTTAGTTATGATGGGTAAGCCATCACCATTATGAGAGAAATGAGATTTGATGGTGTGATTAACTAGAGTGGATAATTGTTCTTTAAGACCATATTTGAATACCTCCTCTAGATGGATGAAAATAATTTTAGATCATAGGTCTAGGGAATAATAGAGAAGACCTAGGATGACCTATAATAATTGATAAATTTTGTTAGAATCAGGGTCATTATCAAAGAGACTCTTTATATGGAGATCAGGGCTGCATTGAGGGCACACAAAAATATAATGGAAAAGCTTCCCTAAATATTCAATAGACCCATATTGTATTTTAGGATGATAGAGAATGATTTTGAGGTGGGTCATTCTCTCTACTCATAAATCTAAGTAAGTAGGCCCCTTAGGCCACATCACTCCCACCAATATCTTCATCATTTGGGCCTACCATTATGATAGCTTCAATAACAATAGTTGTCAGGGTAAAGGTATCTACCACTATAATTAATTCATCATAGGAGTAATGATGTTAGTTATTGGTATCAAAATTTAGATATAATAAGTTTTGTTTGTTAGTGGCATTTTTCACCAAGTTTTGTTTGTCTATGTACTCCTTCAGGAGATATTTTATGAAGCAGATGTAAACTTTGAGAGTGGCTTGAGGTATAAGGCATCTTCATCCCAAGCCTATGTATACATGTGTCTCCTATATTATAAAGGGAGGAGAGATTTTGACATATCAATATAGATAATAAATCCTTCATAATGTTTTGCAAATTTGTGTTACATAATTCATTCTCTCTCTTTCATGTCTATTTTATAGTGTTTATATTTTTTATCTAACTAGTAACTTACCCTTTCCTAATATATGTAATAATAGTTTCAATTAGATCATAATCAATTACTAAGGCTTTATCAATTAAAATTTGTAGTTTCAATTTAGGTTAATGAATCATATTTTTTAGTAATAAGCTAAGTTAATCTTTAGAATTTTATGTAGATATGCCATTTGATGCAACTTCTTAAACTAAGTGATATCTAGTTGAAGGTGATCTATGGTATTAGCTAATGTCTTGAGGTTAAGATATGTTAAAATACTCTTGATAAAAAGCAACATTTATTTGATAACTTGGAATTAACAAAATTTTATCCCTTAGATCCTTTCATTATATTTTTCAGTTTTATGTGCTAAAGTAGTAGTTGACAAGCATTGGTCCCTTAAAATTTGTCCTTGTCCTAAAGCTAGTTGGAAAGAATTAATGATCTCTTTCTATAGATCCCCTTATATTCCCTACATTACCCTCTATTTTGTATTTTCTTTCAATCTTATCCACTTTGGATTAAATCTATCATCACCCTATTTAATTTAAGTAGAGCTAGGATCCATATCCATACCCAAACAAACCATGTTAACACTTGCATTACTCAACACAATTCCACCACTGGTCAATACAAGACCCAATATCTATAACTCATGCCCTAAAATAAACCTATCCTTTACATAGATCCAAAAACATTAGAGGCTACCTTGTTTCTATTTTTTTTTTGTGTAAAACTTAGAATAACACCTAATTTCTTTAACTTCATCTACTTTGAATATGAAAAATTGACATCCCTTATGCTAAGTATTTTTCAATTGAATGCATGAAATTTTCATTAGTTTCAACTCTCTATTTTCTCCTTTAATTTGTGTTTGATTCCCTAAATATTCTAAACTCTCATATTTCTTAAGAAAGTAATCAACCTTGGCTTTGTGCTTTGATAGCCAATTCATGACTATGATCACATCATCTAATCTTAGTGGTGCTACATAAATATCAACAACCATAGTGAATTATGGAAACTTTATCTTATCCTCCATAAGATATATATCAACCATAACCTTAGATTCCTTCCCATACTAAACTGAAAGAGCATTTTCCCTGAAACTAACTTTCTTAGATAATTTATTTAACATTATAAGAGAGAAAATATTCAATGGCTCATATATCTATCGAAATATAAATAGTATGCCCAAATAAATTACCTAATACTTTAATTGGGGAGGATTGAAATTTTTATTGACAATTGTCAATTGCTACATGAATTCACTATTGGAAGGTTCCTTATTACAATGTAGATATTGATTAATTCTTATTGCTACCATCTATCTTCCATCAAGAATAATCCTTAGCATAATGGTATCCTATACATGTAAATAATTTACTATGTAATCCATTCCTCTCATATTGATTAATTCCCTTGAATCATCCTTTGAATCCACTTCCATGTTTCCTATTTCTTGATGCATTATTGAACCTTACATTCTAGCTATTGAATATGTTCTTGGAATTCTCATTTCATTTCCAATTTTTTTCTTAAAGGTAGTTTTTGAGACTCTAAACTTATTTTTTATTTTTTACCTAACCTCATCAAGTCATTTCAATGTTTTCTTTTGATCAACTACTTTTTCAAAGACTTGGTCCATGGTGGATGTCCCATGGACATCCACTTCACATCTGATTTGGGGTTTTAAACCCATGATGAACTTCTTGATCTAAAAATGTCCATCTTTCTAATAGTATAGAACATATTTAAGGATATTTTTGATTTTTTACTAGTACTCATTTACTAATAGATCCTCTTGTTTGATATTTTGGAAATATATTAGTTTCTAATCAAAATACAGTTGGGGTAGCCAACATTATCTAAAAGGAGTTAAAAAATACTCCCAAGTAGTGGTGGTGGAGTGAAAGCTCATCTCAAGCTTATTATCAGCCCACCAAGTTGTTTCACTAGCAAGTTGGTAATCTCCCTAAATGATCTTGGTTACCTTAAAATAATTCTAAATCTCAAAATATTTTTCATTTTTGTAAGCTAGGATTCAACTTCATCACTCAATATCATACCATCAAATTTGGGTGGATTCATTTTCTTCATATCGTACACAAGTTATGTAGCTACTTGAGCTTCTACCCCTTGTTACCCCTCATCATGCCCCTAGTATTAAGTCTCTTCCTAACCATTTGTTTGTTCCTCTATAACCTATTATTCATTTTCCTCCTCTGTTCCATCAACATCATGCTCAAGGGATGCTAATCTATCTCTAGTTTCATTCATGATGGTGAGTATTTGATTAAGCTTTACAAATTGTTCAAATGCTAGCTAATTAAGATCAGATTGAGGGTTCATAATTTAGGTCCCCTCACCATTAAATTTACCTCACACCATTATCCATATTAAAAATAGGATAAATAACTTAGTGTTAGTGGACTCATTAGGTCTGAGTGTTAAAACTTTTCTCTAATACCACAATGTTTGGACCCAATTGGGAAACACAAAAGTTACTAAAATTATTTTTGTTAAATTCATATATTACTTATAACATCATAATTAATTATCAATATATCCAACTATTGAAATACTAAATTCATCTAGAGTAGTAAATGCAAAAATATAATTAACCCACTAATTTAAATATGATCCATTTAGTTTCCAAATAGTCTAAAATAAAATATTATATATGTTTTTCTCATAAAATGCATAGTAGAGTGATAATTACACCAATATACTAAAATAATCCTTGATTGTACCTATAAAAACTATGTAGCCTTTTTTATTACAATATTCATGATTATGCCCAAGTCTCACATCCACTATTGTACTAAATAGTCATAAATCAAAGTGTAAAATATATTACATTTCAACACTAAATCAAATATACAAGATATAATATACACAAGTATAATTAAACCTCTTAAAGAACCCAATGATACATCTAAATATCCATGTGTATCACTCTTCAATGGTTGATTAGTTGAAGAGAGGGATAACATCATCAGGGTTATTTTCTTCCAAATTTAGATTGTCAATCTCCTACACACCTCCCCACTAGGAGTGGCCCTTCCCTTCATAGATGGATAAATAAAAGTAAGATATTAATAATTCAACCAAAACCCATGTTTTGTACAATCACTAATACATGCATCATCCACATAGACCATAGAATACTCAATCTCATATGACATAAAGCATACACATGTAAACTAAAAAGTATAGTGGAATGATAATGTCTTAGATATAACATTACTTTGGCCAAAGTTTTCATTATAGAATTCAAATCTCTCATGGATCCAATTCAGTTCCACACACACATAATCTTTGTTAATGAATCATAAATATATAAAATGATACCTATTGATAGGCATATATATTTCTTGGTAACAACCTCATAAACCTATAACCTACTATTGAATGTAACATGCATGTTAATATCTCACAAAATAATTTCAAAGTATAATAAATATAGATTTTGCATCATACTATAAAATCCAAATAAATCATTACATGCCCTATAAAACACAAGGTAACAACAACAACCATTTTTCATAAAAAATTACATCATTTTACCATACCTTATCTACTATTGTCATATATATGTATTTCTCTCTTTTTTATTAACATAATATCTTAACAAAATACTAACTGGTTCCTTGCACATACTCATAAAATTCCTACTAAAATAGAATAGGCTACTAAATCCTTTAATGCCCTCTTAATAATTTTATTACCCATGTAAGTATTATATTTAATTTTATATAGATACATCATATACAACCATGTATATCTTATGTGTAATTTGCCTTACTAGCTTATAGTTGTGAAGGAATCCATAAAAATAAAAGTGAATACTCTAAGCATGTTTAGAAGTACATAAACCTACCAAGAATTTTTATTTAATGCAAAGAGAAAGACTGATTAAACCAAGTCATTCCTAATTTTCCAATTTGTCTAAATTTAAATTTTATTGATCTTATCTAGTTATGCTTATTTTTCATAATGTCATATCTCTTAAATCTATTAGATCACAAAGTGTTCTATCTAATCCTATGTTACATTAAATTACACACACACACACACACACACACACACACACACACACACACACACACACACACACACACACACACACACACACACACACACACATCTACTTATAAGTCTAAATCACAAGTATATAGCTACATGGTTAATATGGAATTAAAAATCTACCAATATCAATCGGTTTCATCTTGTGTATATATATACATATATATATATATATATATATATATATATATATATATATATATATATATATACATGCATATATGTATGTGTGGGTGTGGGTGTATGCATCTACTTATAAGTTTAAATCATAAGTTTACATCTGTAGACTTAATATGGAGTTATAAATATACTAATATCAATTTGACTATATCCTACATATATATGTATATGTATGTATGTGTGTGTATTATATATTTGTGTGCGTGTGTGTGTATGTTTTTATGTATGTATGTATGTATGTATGTATGTATGTATGTATGTATGTAAGTAAGTAAGCATATTCATCTACGTGTAATTATAAATCACAAGCATACAACTACAAGCTTAATATAGAGTTATAAATCTACCAATATCAATTTGATTATATCTTGTATATATGTATATGTATGTGTGTGTGTATCTATAATTCATATATACATACATATATGCATATGCATCTACTTTATAAGTCTAAATCATAAGTATACAACTAAAGGCTTAATATGGAGTTATAAATCTTCCAATATCAATTTGACTATATCCTAGATCTGTGTGTGTGTGCGCGCACGCGCGTGCATGCACGCATACTTTAAATGGGAAAATAATGATAAAGTATAGTCCATTTTAAGATTTACATGCCCATACCTAAATTTTATTCCATAAAAAGAGTAGCTACAACTAAGTTTTTATTTATTGATAAAAAATATATTTTATGTTTACCCTACCATAATTTCAAATACCTCTTCATATGAATTCATACAACATAGTACAGCTATAAGTTATATATATTATAATACTTTTAATTTCCCCATATGACATATTTTTCATAACACTCTACAACTAGATCCTAAACATATATTTGTCATTGGTTTACCAATATACCTACTATAATAACTTTCAAAAGTTTCAAATACATAATTACTATTGATTTTAGATCATACTTGATATACATACGACTATATAACCATTCCTTTTAACTCATATTGTATTTACCATAAAGACATCCAATGCAAATCAAACTCTCATCATTTTTGTAGAACATTAGTATCAATTGTTTCATTTAAGTAATCAAGAGTGTAGTGTGTGTGTGTGCAGGTTTGGTTACATTCTCTCTATCCCTAATGTTGATATATTCATACTCATACCCTATTATATTCCCCCTTTATTCCATTCTATGAAGGTAGGATATTCCTACAAACACCTCATTAAAATGAAAATGTAATTAGTCTGAGCTTGCAAAAAAATAATCAATTAATCAATATATATGTACATCAATGAACTATTTTAATGCAAATCAAATCAACAAATGAAATCATATCCATATAATATTATAATACATAGAAACATAATATATCCATAAACATATCCAATGTACTCCAAACATCATTTATCATGAGATAAAATAGTATTGTTGTCAACTATACAACATAAATATCTAGATATACTATAAAAATTAGAAACTAATAATCATTAGCTTCACTTCCTTTAATAATATTGTGTAATTTTTTTCAAGAGTGGGATAGGATGTGACACTAGGAGAGGAAAAGAGATTAATTTAATTTCAAGCATGACTACTAGATCTTGGAACAAGATAGAAGATGTCAAAGACAAAGGAAGGAGAGGAAGAACATCTCAAAAAGAAAATTATAAAAATAAAATAGAGAGAGACTATCTAAAATAACATTTCTTTTGAAATTTGACAAATTACATAAAAAGGGATTCAAATGAAGATAATTTTTTGCAATATCATAGGTATGAATAGTAATAAAAACATATAAATTTTAGAGATTCAAGAAGGAATGATAGCCCTTGTATAGACGCAATTCAAGAGACTAAGATGGACAAGGTTTTGATTCAAAGTAGTAAGAATAAATTTTGGAAAAAATCATATGTTACCAGTTTCAGGTATTTTGGGGCTTTATTTTGGATTATGACTTTTTTGAATAATAATGTGAAGGGGAAAATATTATTTAAAAGATTGAATAATTTGGCTATGTTTTTCAACAATAAGAATGATGGGTCTATGTGGATTCTATCCAACATTTATACTCTTAATACCCATTTAATATGCATACAAATGTGTAACAAACTTAAAAAATTAGAAAAAATTGTGTTAATTAACTATGGATGATTTTTGGTGATTTTAACCCCCCGCTCTCTTTGGTGGACAATAAAGGTGGCAATCAGGTGTACATAGATAACATGGGTGATCTAGCTAAATTTATAACTAATAATATGTTAGTTGATGTGGAACTTAGAGGATCTCCTTTCACCTAGTATAACATAAGGGTAAGATATAATTTGATATAGGTGAGGTTAGATAGAGTCTTGATTTCCTTAGATTGGATTATGAGTTAATATTTTTGCCTTTCTTCTTTTCCTAGGATAGGCTTAGATCACAACCCATTTTTACTTATTATGTACTTTTAAAATAAAAAAGGATAGAACACCATTTATATTTGAACATATGTGGTTCTAACATATCAATCTCTCCAACAAAATTAATGAATTATGGTAGAATGACTATTCAAATTTAGTTATGTTTAGACTCATTAAGAAGCTTAAAAAATCAAGATGAATATCAAAATTTGGAACAAAGTGGTTTTTGGTAATATATTTGAACAAAATAATAATTTAAGATAATAATTAGCCCAAATGGAAGAGATTTTTTTTATAATTGGAATGGATTGAATAATCTTATCTAGATAAATGAACCTCATGTGTGACTATCATATGATAATAGATAGAGAGGGAAATTTTTGAAGGTTAAAATTGATGGAAATTTAGCTTAAGGATCAAGATACAAATACCAATTTATATCATTTTTCCACTCTTAATAATAGGATTCACAATAAAATTATGTATATCATGATGGAAAATGGAGACAAAAACTCTAACCTACTGATTACTAAGAAGGAAGTTGTTCAATATTTTAAAAATTTGTTTGTGGTGAACTCTAGGCCAAAGAAATTATGATGCAAAATTATGTTGACAATATCCCTCAACTAATTTATCAAGAGGATAAAAATAAGATGTTGGATCTTATTACTATGGATTAAGTAAATTGTGTTTTTTTTAATGAACAAGGAGAAGGCAACCAGATCGGGTGGGTTCCCTACGACCTTCTTTAGCATTATTGTGACATCATCAAAATGGATGTAATTATAGTTATAGATGAGAATCAAACTTAAATATTTTTGACCCATTTATTTTTTTAATGATTTACAAAATCTTCACTAAAATATTTTCTATTATATTTTAGTCTTTGCTTGATAATATTATTTCAAATCATCAAGGAGGTTTTGTGATGGGAAGACAAATATGGATGGAATAATTGTAGTGCATGAGACCATGAATTCTATGTAAAAATTAAACTAATTTAGTATGGTTGTGAATTTGGATATGAACAAGGCATATGATACGATGGATTGGTACTTCTTGGATAAAGTATTACTCCATTTTGGCTTCCATCATTATATTCAAAAATTGATTTAAACTTGTGTTTCTAAAGCTATGTTCTCAGTACTGATAAATGGTGTGCCTAAAGGTTTATTTGATATTATTATAGGTATTAGACAATAATATCCATTTTCCAAATTTTTATTTATCATTATGGTAGAGACCTTAAGTAGGACACTAGTGGTAGTGGTTAGAAAGGGAAGAATCAAGGGATGGGAAGAATCAAGGGATTCAAACCTTTAGGTAGAGTGGAACAAAAATTACATCATCAATTTATTGATGACATTATTTTATTATTTGTTCCTTTTATGAGAGAATCTAAATATTTTAAATATATTTTCAATGACTATGAAGCAACTTCAAAGAAAAAGATTAATTTTGAAAATAGTTCTCTATTTTTCTTCAATACCCCACCGGTGAGACAACACAAAATAGTTAGTATTAAGGGTTTTCAAATTAAGGAGTTAACTTATACATTTTTAGGGATACCACTCTTTAGTGGTATGATGCCTTAACAAACCTTGAACACTTTAATAGATATATTTTGAACAAAAAACTAGATAGAAAGGGGCAGTCATTTCTCAAGTAGGTAAATTGATGATCATCAAAATCACTCTATAGATCTTGCCAATGTAGCTAATGTCCATGTTCAAAATACCTAAGTCTATAGTGTAAAATATTTATAAGATTAAAAAAAAAAAGTGGATAGGTTCTAAAGATAAAATTATATTACCTTTGGTTTCTTGGGATAATGTCTATTTACCAAGGAATTGTTGGGGGTTTGGAATTAGAAAAATGAAGGCTATGAACAAACATCCTATAACCAAGTTAAGTTAGATATTCATCAAATATGAAACCCAATGGTATAGTATAATAAAATATAAATATTTAGATTATAGAGAGGATATTTTTTTATTAGTTTTGAATAAGTTTTTTAGAGATTATAGATTCTAGAATTATCTTGTTAGCAATATAGATATTTTATTGAAAGGAAGAAAATTAAAGATTGGTTCTGGTGAAATGGTGAGGTTTTGGTAAGATCTATGGATTATAGAGCACCCTATAATGGATTTAGAACCTTGGAACCAAATTTTCATACCTCTCTAAAGATAGTATGGTTTAAAGGTGGCATGTTATATTCATATTTATGAAATAGGCAAAGAGTGGAGACAATTAAATGTGGAGAATTTGGATAGCGTAGGGCAATCCATACATAAAAATATTTTTTTTATTAAATGGATTCATGTTACAAAACTCCATAAATAATATGAGTTCGTTTGGATACATTCATTTCATGGACATTATAATGTTAAATCTAAATATAATTTGAGGATTTAGGCTAATTGGGATGGTTTCCCTTACGTAAGTTTGTGGTTTAAAGATTTGATCCCCAAGGTGAATATTTTCCTTTTGTTGATTGTCAAAAAGAAAATTATTACCATGGATAACCTTAGAAAGAGATGTTTATTTTTCATTAATAGATTCCCTTGTGTGAAGAAAAGGAGGAGATTGTTAATCATTTAGTGTTGGATTGTTTGTTTGCCTTTAGAGTTTGGGGGAACATTTTAGACAATTTTTAGATTTATAGGGCTCATCCTTATTCTTTATTAGAACTATGGAATTTTTTAAAATATCTAGTCATTAATAATGACCAAAAGATGTTGTGGTCTTCAATGATCCCCCATATTATTTGGGTTATTTGAAAGGAAATAGATGATATATGTTTTAGATATAAAAAGAGTTCTAGTAAGAGGGTTGTTATTAAAATAAAAAATATTTTCTTATAAAATTTTAGGAGTATCAAAATTGTCATAAAGGAAGATATTAGTGCTAAATACCTAAAAAAATCTAAGAACTAATATCTGAATCTTGATTAACGGCCACTTATTTACCCTAGATCAAATTTTAAGAAGATGGTTAAATGAAATGTTCCCTCACCTAAATGGGTCAAACTAAATTTTTATGAGGCATATAAAATAAATCTTGGGTATCAAGTGGGGAAGGTATCCTTTATAAAAATAAATTTGAGGTGGTTAAAACCTATGAAATAAACATGGGAGTCTATTCCAATCATTGGGTTGAGGCATTGGCTGCATTATAGGACTTACAATTGGTTAAGGAGGTGAGTGTGAATCAGTTGGTCATAGAAGGTAATCCCATAAATATTATCAATTATATTTCAAATATAAATTTATCTAATTACACTATTAATTATATGATGTAAAACTCATATGATATCAGTAGCTCTTTTGAATGGTTTGCATTCAACATGTATATAGAGAAGGAAACCAAATTTTTGATTATTTTACTAATATAGGCATGGGTTCAAGTAGTCTCAAGAAATGGTTCCATAAGGAAGGTATAACTAGTGTATTCATTCATAATATTATTATTGAGGCTCCTAATCTAGTTTCTTAGGAGTAAGGTTAAAGACCATATATTGGAAAAATGTGTCAATCTTTCTAAATCCTTATCTATTATTTTTTTCTCTTGGTCATTATCCTTATTAGGAATTGTAAATGGAGGGATATTTTTAGTTTCGTTAATAATGGGGAATATCATAGCTCTATCCATGAGAAGAGGTATGGTTGTCACATCTTAGTCATGTTTACTAGTCTCAAGTGTCATTATAATCATTATTCAACATGTGGGAAGGTTATTATTATCCATATAAATTATACCCTTGAGGAGGTTGTTCAAGAATTATTAATTTAGATGATAGCATGGACACATCCATAGGTTTTATGTTTCCTAATATTTGAGGTTAATATCTATATTAGGGATAAATCCCTTGATTTATCACCTAAAACTACTACTAAACCTATGCTTATAAGGAAAAGGGAGAGAGGTAACTAAAAACAACTAAATGGGAGGTGATGCACCAAATTTCATGACCAATACCACTCATTTATAGGTGTAAAATTAACTATAGATTAACTTGAAACCACAATACTCCTAATCTAATCCTCTTACATTAGTATTTCAATATGGATTTTGTAGATAATGCTTATGGTAAGAGGGATTATCAAGAGGTCTAGAATAAGACACTAATAAATGTATTCCACTCCTTAACCTCATAAAAACTACTTGAAATGCACCATATGACCTAAAATATATAATTTAAAATACATGAAGGTGATGAGATAAGACAACATACCAAGGAGAAATGAATCAACACCTGATAAGATCAACTACCATTAGATGCACACTAAAATAAAATCATAAGATAAGAGGAAAACCAATTTTATACTAATTCAATGGCTTGCAAAAGGATTAGGTCTTCACCATATTTATGTGTAAGGATATATAATATGACATTAAAGGTAGTACATATAGGATAAATGAGAGAGGAGAGAGATAAGGGATGTAGAGGATCTCATGATGCTTAAATAAGCACTCATGGAGAAGTTACAAACAAGAGAAAGATCTAGAAAATAGTTTCATTATTACTCTTAACAAGTGTTAGACCTACCAAATGATATATTCATGAGAATTGTCAAATTATTTCTTACTTATGCATGATGTCACTCACTATCTTAAAACTAAATCTCTTCTTAGGAAGAAGTTACAAGTTCATACATAATAGATTGCCTAGATGTTCTTAACACATTGTTCACACTTGAGATCCTTCAAGTTAGGTGTTTAAGATTTGAAAATTTGATATCAAGCTTCCCTTTACACCTATACACTACCTCTTAATGATGACCAATATCCTTTGTATACTATCAACACTTTTATACTTATTTCAAGGTCAGTTATCTCATATTGTCATATAAACTTATAAGAATGCCTTATTGAATCCTCTTACACTTGTTACATATTTTCCTTCATGTTCTCTACTTCTACTAACTCCCATTACTCCTTGTGATACTTTATCTCAAATTGAGTGTCTTTTAACATACCTATTGATGTGAGTTTTATGCACACCACGATTAAATGAGGTAGCCTTAATATTTTAAGATCTCAATGGATATGAACTCCACTCTAGAGCATGAGTTGTAGGTATGCATTATATTTCAACCTATTGGTGGAATAGGGGCAGGGCATGTAGGTTTTTAACAAGGTTATTAGATGGCAGTGTGGCCTTCTAATAGAGTGAATTTTCTGCTTGAGTTGGATTGGTGGATGATTTTGAAAATTTCCTAGATTTTATTTAGATCAATGGTCATCCCATCTTTTGTGATAATGTGTTCCAAGATATTTTCCTCAGTGACTCCAAATATGTTTTTATTCAAGTTTGATGAAATACCAAACCTTATGCACCTCTCAAATATGGACTATAGGTGACTTATGTGATCTTTTCTATTCTTAAAAAATAGTGTAAGATCATCCATATAGATAATTATGCATTTTCCTATTAATCCCCTAAAGGCATGATTTATTGTGTGTTAACAGTTAGCTCCTACATTCATCAGGCCAAATGACATCCTTTTATGTGTATAAGTTCCTTATTTTGTAGTAAACATCATTTTTATTTTATCCTCAGACTGCACTAGTACTTGATTGTAGCTTAAAAATCCATCCAAAAAGGACATCATTTCAAAACCACTTACTATCTGTATTACCTCATCTAGAGAAAGTAGAGGATAATTGTCTTTCTTAGAAGCCTTGTTTAATTTTTTTAAGTCTACACATAATATGATCTCACTATTCTTAATTCTAACTGGGACTAAATTGGTCACCCAAGTAGAATGATGGATTGGGAAGATGATTTTGGCATTTAATAACTTCTCCACTTCCTTCTAAATATGAGGCTCTAGAATAGGATTTATTGGCCTTTGCCTCTATCTAAATGGCTTATGGTCTTGCTTTAGAGGAATCATGTGAATGATGACCTATGGGTCATACATCTTCATGTCTTCATACATCTAGGCAATAATGTCTTTGTATTAAGAGATAAAATATTTGACTCATTATATTTATTCTGCGGTACGGCTAAGGCTAATATTCACATAACGCAGGTTATGATCATCTCCTAGATTTTCCCTCTTAAAGTTTGATTCATCAACCTTAGGTAACCTAAGTTTCTATCCTTGAGGATCTAAGTTGAATGGTCTTTCCAAAGAGACTAATCCAACTAGAATCCAATTTTCCTTGAGCTGGAGAATGCCCTCTTTATCTATTTCTTCTTGATATAAGTGGTTAATGTCCTTATCATCAATGATTTAGGACTTGAAGTCCCCTGAGTTAGTTAAGAAATATATAATCTATTGATTATCATCAAATACCTATAAATTTTATACATTATCTATAATAAAGGGATAAGGAACCAATTTAATATAAAATCTCTTTACCTTAGACACTAGCAACGGCTTAAGATTGGTAGCAATAGTAGCTAGTGAATTGGTGGCTTGATTTTTCTCTTTTGAGAGTACTACTATGTTAAAAGACTCAAATATTCTGATTAAATCCCATGATCTATGCTTATATCTCTTTAGATAAGACAATTTTCATTTATATTTTTTTCTTACTTTGTGAACTATCAGCTTTGAGTAACCAAATACTTTTATTTATTTTACATTATTCTTCAGTGCAAACTATAATCCCAAAATTAGAGATTTGTACTTAGATATATTATTAGTACATGTAAATTAAAATCTATAAGATTCTAAGAAATTCTTACCTTAAGGATCAATTAAATCAATTTCTATTCCCGATCCTTGCTTAGACTTGGCCCTGTCAAAATGGATAGTCGATAACTAATTCAAACCTTTGGGTTATGTGTTTTATGCTGGATTCTGAGTGGTAAAAGTATAAATACCAAAAGTGGGAGATTCATACTTTACCTCTTCATTTTTGACATTGCATTTTGTGATGGGATATTTCATTTTTGGCTCTCTATCAATTTTGATATGATTCGTAACTCCTCTCTATAGTAGCCAGATATGAGATAAGTCTATGAAAGGGTATCCATTATGTGTTTTGGACCAATCTATGATTAGTAATAATCTATAGCCTTATATTATGTCCACTACCATAATAGTTATGGTCATCTATATTCTTGGTTTAGATTCTACTTAAATGCATATATTATTTAGTACTCTAACTACTGGTACCACCATTTTATCCAATTGAGAGACCGGTCTCTTTGAAGGACCTAGAGTGAGACCTATATTATTACATATAGAGGTAGGAATGATAGTTTTAGATGCTTCAAAAGCAACCAAATATTTATGGATTTTCTTATCAAATGCTCTAATAGTCAGCAAAAAAGGTAGCACTTTGAGCTTTCTCTTGTAAATGACATTAGCATCAACAATTTTCACTTTGTCTGTAGTCACTTTAGTTCTTTTCATAGGGGATTTTCTAGTAATGGACTTCCACAATATCTCCTTCTTTTTAGTGATCTAAGAAAATTCATGAAGATTTATATTCACCTTAATTTTATTCATATCTTCAATGATGTTGTATCCTCCTTTGCTCGATTCTTCCTTGCTTAGGGGCTGATCATTCCCCATTGGATGGGGTGGATTGTTGTCTACTTTTAGATTTGGAGGAATCATCATGGTGTTTGGAAGAGTCAAGGTGGTAAGTGGATGTTTGTTCCTTAAGTTGTATGTACCTCTATGTAACTACTGGAAAGCATAAACTTTGTCCATATTATCTTCTAGTTCATTATCATCTTCACCTGGGAAGGGAAACTCATGAGTTTCAAAGAAAATGGCTATGCTAAAAGATCTAGGATTTTGATGGTATTTTGGTGGATTATTCATCTAATTTTATCTATTTACTTTCATTTGAAATATCTTGAATGTTTTACATAACTCAACATAATTGAGCTCTCCATGTTGGAGTGTATTATGTATCTTGCACCAATTGGGTAGTCATTTCAACTATGTTGATTTATATGAGCTTGCTAGGTTACTCCATATTGTTTGTATGCCTATTGAATGGTCTATTATATTTTTGGAATTTGGTGTTCTAGTTTCTAGTTGGGACATTGTCATTGCCCATCGTTTATTATATATTTAGGAAATCATTGCTCAATATTTGGACCATCTTTTGAATAGAATCCAATTTAATTGTTATAGAATTTGTACCTTGTATAATAGTTATGGAAAGTTTAGCTACATGTTGGTTTTATTGGTAACTATTTCTTGTCACATGATTGTTCAAGTAGACAAAATTTGATTGCTTTATCTATGTTAGTGGAGGTAATATGTATAATCGATTCTAATTGTATATTAGAACATTTTGCTTTATATCTGGTATCAAATTAAGCATTGGAAATCCATTATTGATGTTAGGTGTCCCAGGTGTATATGGTTTTATCTACCTATCAATTTTAATAGCCTCTTTGATTTTTAATGCCAAAGTATTGGTAACAGTTAATCTTCTCAATAATATGGTGGTAATAGGGTCCAAGGCATTATTATACACCTCTAGTGTTAATACTACTTCTAGTTTATACCTTGGGGTCAACCAATTGTACATATTCTACCATCTTGTGTTGAAATAATGGATGGGCTCATTAGGCTCCCTCTTCATATTGGTGAAGTGCTGATAGACTAATATAGGATTGGTTACATGTCCAAACTATGCAAGAAAAGTCATTTGACATTGCTCCCAATTGGTGATGGAGTTTTTGGTTAGATTTAAGTACCAATAATAAGTAGTATCCAATAAATTAAAAGTTAATAATCAACATGCAACATTTTCATCAGCTACATTCATTAACCTTAAATTAGCTTTAATAGATTTGATATGCTCTTCTATTATCCTTGGTCTTGAAGGAGAAAAGGATGATAGATGCTTTTTAAGATTTTAAGGCAAACCATGCACATCTCTTGGGATGGTGATGATAGATCCAACTAACCAAGGCTATTTTCAAACCATTGGTTAATTAAAAGATAAAGGTTTCTTTGCAAGGGGTTCCCTAGTAGAGGCGGTGGATTATTCTGAACTAGAGCTATTGGTACGGATCTTTGTCTCATGTGACTTGTCAAGGGTGACACTAATAAACCAACCTAGGAATTAGATCTGTTCACTCTCTTAAGTGACTCTAGTGTAACTCTATATATATAATAACCTCTATTATTAGGGGGGTCAAGTCCCTCCTTCTAGTGCTAGTGGAATACTATTAATGTAGGTTTTATGCACACCACAATTAAATTAGGTAGCCTCTAATGTTTTAGAATCTCAATGGAGATGAACTCCACTATATCGCACAAGTTAAAAGTATGTGGTTTATTTCAACCTATCAATGTAATAGGGGTAGGGCATGCAGGTTATTGACAAGGTTTTTGGATGGAGGTGTGGCCTTTTAATAGAGTGAATTTTCTACATGAGTTAGATGGGTGGCTAGTTTTTAATCTAAAAGTGGGTAAGTTTTAATAACAAACTAAAAAGGAGGGTAAGGTAGGGTAGAAAATAAGGCCCCATGGTTATTTTAAATCACTTACATGGTTGGTTTTTGAATAGACCTATGCATTTTGAAACCTATGCATGTTGCTAGTAGTAATATCACACATATAATTAGACACAACTAAGAAGTCTAAGGAAATAAGATGTAGGGAATTCAAAATACTTAGATAAAGGTTGATCCTTTTAGGATAGATGTTACACACCCTTAATTAGGATATTATGGCTCAACCAAATGAATTATTTGAGGAAGTTATTGTATACACATAGAAAACTACACCAACGAAAGCGCAAGTATACATTCAAAAATATAATTCAATCAACTTGACTAACTCAATCAATCTATTTAATAATATTTCAATAGATATTGAACATCTAGGAATATTATATCAATAAATAAATCAATAATCCATTCGTAGTTTTATCACACTAAATATTATTGAAACACAACCATGGAAATAATAACTAATTACATGGAATTAGAAAGAAAATACTCAAGACACTTTACTAACGATCTGTATTCCAAAATATTCTAATAAAAACTAAGTTGGTCACAATTATATATGTAAACTTGGGTAAGGGGTCACCTCATCCTCCAAGTTCATATAAAGTGGTTACATGTGTTAGTTAGAACATGTAGTTCTAACTACAGTCTAAAAATTATCTGAGAAAACTAAAAGTTAAAATAAAATTAATTGACTTTTCCAAAATTATGCAATGTGTGCATGTACACAAAATATAAATTTAATTTTTTATAATTATCTACTCAAAATACAAAAATAATCCAAGTGCATTCACTGTTATAAAACTATTCATGCATATAATCTCAATGTATCAAGGCTTACTCATTTAGAGTGTTGCATGCACCTTGGTTGGTGTAGAAGTCATCATAGCAATTGAAGATGTAGTAGCACCACTAGAAATCTACTTCTTATTTACTTCATTATCCCTATAATCTTTTTTTTTTGCTCCATGTTGCTTTCGTATAATGTCTAAATTTGGCAGTGGTGGCCCATGGATTCTTTTGGTTTGTCCAAAGAGCTTTGCATGCTTGTCCTTGGTTATTTTAAATTTACTTTTGATGATTTCAACTTCAGTAACTTATTTTTTAGCCTTGCTTAGTTCTGATTCAATTTCCTCAAGTGTCAAACCTTGCAATCTCTACTTAAAAACATCAGCCACTTCTTGGATAAGTTTATCAAAATTAATCCTACTAATTAACTTACCAGTGAAGTATTTAACTTTGGATAAATTTATCTCATGAAATTTTTTAATAATCTAAATCTCATGTGCCTAATATATGGGGATTAAATCCCCAACAATTTTAAACCAATCCTTCACCTCTTTCTACTAAATGACTACTAGATTTATGGCATTAAATTCCTCTAGTGTAGTCATAAGATCAAGATGACTATATAGCAAGTTGTCTATATAGACAACTAACATCTTCAGTTTTATACTATCATATCTCAAGGAATTGAACATTTGATTGGCTTGGATCACATGAGGGACCATCTCAACCTTCATAAACTCTATGGCTTTCAAGGAGTCATAACATCTCAAAGATGCCTCCTGAACTTCAGTGTTTATGCCAATAGGGATATGTATTATCTTGGATTTCTTCTTTAATTTCTCCACTTTACCCTCTAATACCTATAATTATACCTCAAGCTCCTATCAAGCTAATTCTTTTCCCTCATGGATTAAAACTATAGCATCCTTGTGTGCTTGTGATAGGTATGCAAGATTTTACTCATATAAATATTGTCTTGGCTATCTGTTCTACCTCTTGGTGAGGGAGAACACTTCTTTCCTCTCTCCAAGGATAATCTAGGTGTCTTTACCATCTTCTAATTTCCTCTTCTTCACCCTTTGAATACTACCAATTAGAGGATCAAACAAAGTAGAAATAGAGGGGAGTTTAGGGATTTTGAGTTTTGGCAGCTAAGACACCTTACTCAGATCTATTGCCTATGGAGGGATATCTAATTGGGTTTCATTATAGGTTATGACAAAAACCTCTTCCTCAGCCTCTTACTAAGTTCTCCATTATTTTTTGTGGGCCTAGGTTAGGACATTAAGCAAGGAAGGCCATATAATTTTGGACCAATCCACTCTTCCAAACTGGGGAAGTGGATGGACTATGATCATTTGAGGATTGGCCTTCCTTCCCCTACCATTATTTATCACTATAGTATCTTCTATGGAAGTGATAGATGGTAATGGAAGAGTGATCTAAGTGGAGTGGATGTGGTGTTTTGAGGTGGCTAGAGTGGTTTGCACCTTCTTGGACACTTTCTTCTTCTTGAGGTATCTAACAAAAGAGATACTAGAAAGAATAGAAGGGGTTTATGTGGTGAGATGGATGGAAGTGGAAATGGAAGGACCAATGGTGGTAGTGTAAATGGAAGGGGTAGATATGAAAACTTTCTTAGAAGTGACTCGTCCAAAGATAGGTACAAAAGATAAAGGATAACTAATAAAAGATTGAATGCCTGGGAAAATAAGCTCCATGGGCTCTATTTGGAGGCTCATAGCCTTGGCTATCTCTAACTCAAATTTTTCATTTGAAACATCCCTAATGTCTTTGATGACCACTACATCTCCATTAGTTATTTTTGAATGTGGAGTTGAAGTAGGAAAGCCTTTTGAAGTCTCCACTATAGGATTACTTGTAAGAGTCTTAGGCTTTCTCTTATAGACCAAGGGGGTCTTTACTTGTGTAGGGGAGTCTTGAGGTGATGATGTTGTTTCTTCTATATTTGTTATCTTTATGGATGTAATAATGTGTACCTAGGTCATAGTAATAGATATTCAACTAGAACCTACAATAGATAGTTCTTGTGTTCTCTTCCTTATTAGAATATAGGCTAATGGGATCCCCTACTTGTCTTACCCTAGTATAATTGGGTTCAAGTAGCTCAAGTTTTCTCTTCACTATCTTTAACTTCAACTACAAAGGAAGTCCTTAAGAGGATGAAATAGCTTGGTCCTTGGATTGCTCCTTAAACTATCCTCTCTATAAATTTGAATGTTATCACCCTTTTTAGAGTGCCTTTATATTATCCAATTCCCTGGTATAAATTGAAGGGCCATCTTAGATCATTTTAAAATGATCCTATTATAGCCCAGAAATTTACACCTATTCCAATACTTCCTCATCAGACTTAGCATTAAAATATAATAAATCATACTCATAAGGCTCATGACTATAGGGAATTTTTAACCCATTAATGTGCTTTTAGATCATCTCATGTGGATCACAATCTCTATGTGCAAGTATGGGGAAAGGATAACTCCTACATTTTTCACCTACTTCCCTGATATGCTTCTTCATTATATATGTCATCCTATCAATAGTTATAAGATGACAAAAATGTAAGGCCTTATTTTACCTTGATAATCCTTTTCAATGTTCTTCCATAATTGGAAGGTGATTTCTTATTCAACTAGCTTATTTGACACAAACCTTGGTAGACACAGAGAGCCAACCTTATTTCCCCAAACCATGATAATAGTGAAATTTAGGTAAAGGAAACAATCCCCTTAAACAAATTCTTCATTGTATTCTATCTAATTTGAGGCATGGGTGAGCCATGAATGGCTTTCTAAACCTAAAAATAGACATCCTTATAAATCATCACCATATGCTTGGTATAGAAATAAACATGTATGATCTGGTAAGGATCATATATTATGTTTTTCTCATAGTCTATGGATGAAGCCTATAGTTTACCAAGATCCTTATAACATGTAATCATGATGTATCCAACAAGTAGGACATCATCTAGAAATCTTTAGAGGGTGTGGGATGTTTGTCTTTATGAATAATTTGTTCCCTCAACCAAAGGCTTATTATCTTACCCAGGGTGTATGTAGAAACATGTGTAAGAATCATATATAGTAATGGCACCTAATCCAAATTAACAAATTAATCATAGGTATACCATGTAGTTGGTTGAGAAGAGTCATACCAATGTGGATCTCCATCCTAAATTTGTCAATTGAAATTTCTCTTTTTGACTTCATCCCTTTCCATGTGATGGTTTGGTCTGAGAATAATCATGATGGTAATACCTTCTCTATTCAAGTCTCTACATTAAACTGTACTAATGTGTTTTTATCAAAGTAAACATAATGTATACTCAAAGATAGGAATCTCTAGAATTCCACTCCAAAAATTTATGCGACTACCATATTGTTATTATAATGATGTAGGAAAGCATTCTATGATATCTTCCTTGAAAATAATGGGTCCCTTAGGAGGTCAATACATGGCATTACTTTTAGCTTAGATGTAATAAAGTGAAATATTTGTCATTTAAATGACAAAAATTCCTCAACAAATAATCTATATGCTAGTGTCATATCATCTTCAAGTGAAAACTTGTCCATTGAATCAATGATATCCCATAATGTTGAATAATTATGGTATTTATCTCCTAACACTATAGCATCAAAGACTATATCCATGAATTTTATGGAGTCTTTAATTAAATATGGGGATGGAGGATTGTTAACTTATAACATCCTTAATGTAGATACCATTAATTCATACTCTATATTGCTTATTCTATGTGTTATGTGTGCTTTTGCAAACAACTTGGCTCTAACGCAGTTCATGTTTTAGTTGTAGTACTCTTGAAAAGTGAACTAGGGCTCTTTATTTCTATAAGAAATCAAAAAAAATTAAATGTAAGTTAGATTGAATTTAATGATGACTTTTTAATCATGGCATATCACCTATTTTGAATATTAGTTCATGTAGCATAATTGTGCAACATTCACTTGGATTTTATTTCCATATAATAATTTATTAAACTTGTTAGCTCAAGTTGGTGGTGGCTCTTTTAAAGTATTGATAGTAAATATTTTACTTTTATTTTGGCTACGTATGGTGAGACTAGTAGTGCTATTAATAATAAGGCACTTAGGGTCAACATCAAAAAAATGCTTTTGGGTCAACATCCATAAACTAATTCCTTTGGGGGAATTATTTTGGACAAAATGTCCACAATAATTTCCTTGAGGAATTCATCTTGGAAAAATTATTAAGAAAATTATCCTGAAGGGATATTTGAAGGTTTGGAGGGAAATTTCAATTTCCCTGAAGGGTAATTTTGTTTTGAAGGGTCCACTTCATATGGTATTTTATCCATGACAGAAATCTTGAAGGATCTACTTCATAGGGGCTAAAGGGCACTTTTGATTTCCTTGAAGGGTACTTTCCTACTAATAAGGTTTATTTCAAAAGTTCCAAAGGGTAGGTTACATAAAACCCAAAGGGTATGTTCCTTAGGACTAAAGGGTCTTTTGGTGGGAAAAGGGGGTTGTGATGATTATTCCAAAGGATGAGTGGACACTTCAAAAAAGGTTAAAGGCTTGGGACAAAAATCCCAAATGGTATGTTCATGTCAAAATACCTAATACGCAAAGTTTAAAGGGAACTTTTCTTAGGACAAAGGGATCAAAAAGGATATCTCTAAGGATAAGTCTTGAAGGGTAAAGGGTTTGAGACAAAACTCTTAAAGGGTCATCTACATAGAACTCGAAGGGTATGTACCTTAAAAGATCTAGTTGGAAAGGGTAAAGTGGTAAATTTGGGAAAGGCCAAATGGATAATTCAAAGTTCAAAAGACATTTTTAAAAATGTTGAAGGGCTAGTTCAAAATTCTTGAAGGGTATGTGGAAAGGATTTGAAGGGTCTACTTCATGCCAAAACTTTCCCAAAGGGTCTACTTTGTAAAGGCCAAAGGGCACTTTTGATTTCCCTAAAGGGTAATTTCATATAACTAAGGTTAATTTGAAAAGTCCCAAAAGGTAGGTTTGGTAGGGTCAAAGGGATAATCCATCCAGGATTTATTTTAGGCAAAATATTCACAATCCAAAATTCCATGAGGCAAAGAGCCCACCGACTAAATTCTTTTAGGAGAATTGTTTCAGACAAAATGTCCAAAATAATTTCTCCAAAAAAATAAGTCTTTTAAAATAGTAAGCCCAAAATAAAAGGGGTCCAAGAATCCCTGAAATATAAAACCTAAAAGGACAAATTGCATAAGTGTTGAAAGAATTAGCCTAAAAATATAAGCCTAAAGAATAGTCTCTATAGAAAAAAGTTAGTCTCATGAAACATAATGCTAATATCATCTCGCCAAAAGTTAAATAGCTTAGATTTTCCAAAATTTGCATAAACATATGAAAAAGAGGGGCTCAACCAAAATACAAAAAAATGGGTCCCCATTTCTCCTTTAAGAAAAAAAGGGGATGTTGGGTACAACAGTACCCGTATAGTCTTTTGACATGATGTGATTCCTTTCCATAGACTAGAATCTTTGGGAGTTTATTTTCTATCTCTTCAAGGGTATGTTAGACTTTTTATTGACTTGTAAGATCATATCTCATTTTATATATATCTTTACAAGTTTACTTGATGGGCACTTAGTCCCTTTAAATATTTTCCTTGGACCTATAGGCAATGGAACATAAATTTGTCATTTAGATGTATCCATTCTATTTTAAAAGCTCTTCAGACCCATATATGGTCTTCACGAGTGATTTTTTATAGCCTAATATGGTTCTCAAATGTTCTGTTTAAAGTTCATAGGACTATATTTAAGGTGTCATGACTTTGAACTATAAGAAAAACTACAATTTTAACCTTATTCTATGCATTTTGCTTGTACAGTTGTCTCAACACCAAGATGACTTGTTAAATATTGAAAATTATTTCATATCTCTACCCAGGCATATATAATCTCTCCAATTTCTCAATAATCATTCAAGTACCTCAAAACATGAGAAATTAGAACTATAGATGAACATTTTAGACCATTTATTATGTATTCTCCCTCACACATGATAAAATATTAGTTTACAAGGTCCCTCTAAAGTGTGAAATTTCCTTCAAGTTACTCCCAAGGTGATACAATTTAATTAGAGTCATTTGGAATACTTTCATGCTTATCAAGTTTTATTAAGGGGTTTGGCAAAGGTTTTAAGTGCTTTAGCCTATTAAGGATTGTTCATAAGGAAAATATCCTCTCTCCTCTACTTAATTCCATGAATTTTAAGTAGGGTAATCCTATTAACATCTCCAATATCCATTAGGACCCATACAAATCTTCATTCAAGTTCACACATAATGAATCAAACTTTTTTGGGCATATAGGCCTGTGTGATGAGGTTGAGAGAGTGTTTTTCATTAAAAAGGTCCTCCAATTACATATTTTGGATTGTAAATTATTTAATTGGGTTTGAAAAACATCACAAAATTTATCCCAATACCTATTCATGTTTTTTATCCATTCAAAATCCCTCAAACCTATTCTAGCCTATAACAATAGTTTTAGAGCAACTCTACAATTCTAACCCTAAAGATCTCTTTTTGATGCTCTTATTTTGTTAAAATGGGCTTGATAAATACTTTTACCTTATATAATACTCTTCACACTCAATACCAACCTATAAAATCCTTATTAAAATTAAATTTTTCTCACCTTTCTCATGTTTACACTTGTAGATCTCAAACACATTCCACTAGTGATCCCTGCACTTTGTCATCTTAAAACACTTGGACCTAAATTAGGTGATTTTATAAGTTTATATAAATCTATAAAAATGTCCATGAGGTTTTCTATATTATTCATAGGTCTTGGTTATTTAATAATTCCTTGTATAGGTTTGTATGACTGTTGTTTATCCTCTTTGCAAGCATGTTGTGTTCATTTTATCTATCATGTCAAAGTTCAAGGATGGATCTTATTTGAATGGTATTTTATTACTAAATATTAATTTATTTATGGTATATTATTTATTCATGGTCTCTCACATCTCACACGGTTATTCAAACATCAATTTTCATTCAAAACTACCATATCTATTCACACTTGAGACATTGATCAAAGATCCCAATATAATGACTTTCTTAGCTTGTTTCCTAAAATTCCTTTCATTAATGACAATTTAATTATTTATCATTTAATATATGCCTTATTTATATTATTATAATATAATAAATGGAAATAATCCAATCTCATTTACTGGTTTCTTCAAGATTAGGCTCAGAGGCAAAATCTATCTTTTTAGGTCTCTATAAACCTAATAGACCTTACCTTAAAGAGTCTTGGATTATAATAATATATCTCCAAGGTATGTTTATAATCACTTCCCCAAGCTTATTCAATGTTTAATACATACTCCATGACCTCTCAAACTTCATATTTAGTATAAAGATTGTAACTTCCCTTGATAACTGATGTGTAGCCCTATAGGTGCATCTTTTACACTCAAATCCTATTGAAACCTTGCTCTTAGACTAGTCCTTATAATTACATATCTATTTTATTTATCTTTGAGGAAATTTTTTTCATTTATTTTTATTTATATCTCCTCTCAATTAAGAAACAACATAAAACATATCAAAAAACCCTTCAATCTACACCTACAAACTTGACACATTCAAGATGGCATGCATGCATATGGTATTTATTTTTAACTAATAAATTGTTTATGATTTTAATATATATATTTATATTTATTAATTTTAACATCATTTTAATATACAATACACAATCATTTTCATGACTCAAAACATCTCAAATCTTTAAAAAACTTGCATATAACTTATCAAAATAGTCAAAACATGGGGTTTCTTATCCATATAAGTCTGATGTAAGAATGTTTGCACTTATATTGAATATTTATAGGATATAATATCCCCAATAAAAATTTTCCAACCATCACCTTGCATTCATCAAAACTAAAAATGTTGTAGAAAGAGAAAAACTGGCCCTTTAGGGTTTTGCATGGGTTTTGAGTTACTTATCACCTTAATGAATGTTCATAAAACATGGATCCTAAAATGATAAAATTATGAATTGAATATTAAGGTCATAATGGCCTCTATCTACCCTTAGGATAATTTTATCCAACTTTTCTTGTCATGTATGAACTAATGTTAATAAATGGGCTCTCTTGAGTTTGCATACAATTCTATGGAGAAAATGAGTAGGTTTATTGAATTGTTGCCATGATAAGCTATGTGTAAACTTTATTTGGGTCTGAGGGTCATGGATATTACTTAAAATAATCTTGGATGCCATTATTAGCTTGATAACCTTTAAGGAAACCTCATATTGACCCTGTTTGGACTACATGTTTACTCCCAATACCTTTTTTCACCATGATATTTTATTGTATCTCATTCTAGAGTCCAAATGGAAGTATTATTGACATATAAAAAGATAATTTAATGTATAAAAACCTCTCTTTCATGTATTATCCTACCATTTAATGTATATTATGCTATGTTGTGACATTAGGATAGTGAGTAAAGAAGTTTCAAACTTGAAGGTACATTAGAAATGGGTTAGATGACATCTTGGATTCATGTATGGGTAGAAGGAGTTGTAAAATGATCTTTAGTGAGTACCTAATGACTTAAGAGGGATTCCTTGATCTCTAGACTAACTTGAAGCATGTGGATTTAATACTAGAGAGTTTAGACAAGCATAAGACAAATATGACAATTACCTTAACTTCTACTAAGGCATCATATATTAATCAAATTACATAATAATATGACATATTAAGTGTCCCAGGATACCAATCCTCACAATACATTTTATGAGGCCTTTGAATCACTTTAGACCACCTAGATAGACATCATAATCTACACAATATCATAGGATAAATCATAGGCATAAGAAGGCTATCAAAAAAGTTAAACAAGTTGGACTATAAAGTTTTGAAATGTAATGGCCTATGGTAGCCATTTTGGCTAATAGTTACTAAGAGTTGATATTTTGTAAATGCTAGAATGCAAATCAATTTGGGGATTAAAATCAAGGGTTGTGCTAATTTTATTAACATAAATATGGGTGGATATTTTTGTAAGGTGGATTCCTCCTCAGCCAATGTCTTGGTTATGGATATAAAGCTTTGGATAATATTATAGGAGGGTGGTTTAACCAACTTCATTTATAATATTAATGGATATGATCTGCATATATACATGTTTTTTCCAATAATTGGAATGAGAGAGTGATTAAGTTGAAATGGGTCAATAGTGATGTGACTAAGAAACTTATTGCTCACATTACAAGTTGAAAGTTGAAGGTTTGAAGCATTATAAAAGAAGCA
The DNA here is from genome assembly GCA_037957365.1 of Torreya grandis. NCBI lineage: Eukaryota > Viridiplantae > Streptophyta > Pinopsida > Cupressales > Taxaceae > Torreya > Torreya grandis. The sequence continues at coordinate 2,028,892 of JARHVA010003301.1, forward strand.
AGGACCACAAATAATAAATTTCAAATTTCTTTTTGGATGATGAGGAGTTGATTGAGTTTCAAGGTAGATACTTGATAGATTTTCTTTCCCATACTTATAATTAGATTACTAAATAGATCATGAATTTTATGACACTAGAGGGCAGGTACAAATTATCCCTCTCTTTTCATTTTATGTTTCTTAATTACTTTTGGTATAATTACCTTGTTAGTATTCCAGTTTACATTTTGAATTCTTTAGAAAGATCAATCTTAGAGATTAAAAAGTGTAAAAAAACATTGTCATTTATACCAAGCCATCATATTCTTATTGCAGAAGTATTTTATGATTGTAGAGATAGGCCCAAGTCATATGTGTAGACACTATTTATGAATTATATATTATCTTAGTCTTTTACACTTGGAAAATACATATCATGGATGTACCTTTAGATTCTAGACCTCTTCCTTTGCCAAAAAGGCTCGCATACACTATCTCTATGTGCTTCATTATTTATCTCTTAGTCGAACCTATGTATTTTGATGACTCAAACCTTAAATATTTCCTAAAATGTTATAAATCTACTTATCTTCCATCTATGAAATTTTTTTACTTGTACTTATTTTCCAATTATCTAGACACTTTCATCCCAATTAGAAGCTTGCATCGATGCAAGTGTCATACCCTAATACAAGTTTCTAGTGCCCTAAAGACATCTAATTTTTAAATTAAACATATCCTAAAGGTTGGCCTAAGTTATTTAATGTGAGATATTATCCAAGGGGATTTGTATAAATATAATATCAAACCTCATTCATTCCTCACCTAGAAACTTCTTACCTACTCACAAGTAAACTTACCAAAATCATTCTATCAATCAATCAAGTGAGAAAAGCTTCCCTATTTTCTCTTATTTCCATATCAATTATAGGGATAACACATCGATAGGTCTAAATTACTAGTTAAGTATCTCAAGATATATATTTTCAAAGTTACAACCTAGGTCACTATTGTACTTTTTTATCACACATTGCATGATTCACACACAAGCTAACACATAGGGGAGAACTAAAAATTTTGAGGCCCTCTTCATAATATTGGCTATGTAGGAAACACTCATTGAAAAGGTATTTGGGGTATCTCAACACCATGTTCCCATTAACCCATTTTTACATAGCCAATATGAAGATGAATAACTAGGGTTTTTTTATTTGACAAGGAGTGATAGTCCATGACATAGATCTAAATGCACGAGAGTGAAGGTGATATAGAATCCAAAATAATTCAGGTGGTTGCATCCAATTTTAGTAGGTATTTTATAATATAAACCTACATCCAAGTCAAATAGTAATGTCGATGTAATTTTCCCAAGTCAAAATAATTTTTCATGTCTACAAAGGTATAATTTATATAATCAAATGATTGTTCTATAATCCAAATCCATTCCACTTTTTTCCTATTCCAGATCCAAATCTATATTATTATAAGAACTAGATAAGTATCTTGTCTCTTTATAATATCTACCATAGTTTTACTTTCTATTCTTAGAATCTTAGTAAAATAAATTAAGTATATGTTTATTTAAGTTTTTCAAATAATTATCCTACTCTAGAAATAGTCTACCATCCTTGTGCTCTAGGCTATCTCTTACACTTTAACCCTAGATTGCATTAATCTATATTTTAAGGTCAAAAATTTTGTGAACCTAATTTTAATAAATGAAATTTTTTCTATTTCTTAGGTTTTTCAATCATCTAGGGTTTCATATTATTGTACTTTTTCATTTCCTTATTATAGTATTTTTCATGCAACCTAGGCATAACCCTAGATAAGGAGGTGTGCCTATTAAACACATTGAGTTTAACCACTCGCCACATAATATGTTTAAAATTAATGAGATACCTAATCCTATGGATCATGATTATACCAATATTGAGAACAAAAAACATATTAATGAGTTTAGCATATGAGAGGATTCTAATAATGAAAACCATGAGTTTAATGAAATCAATGAACATGAACATATAGATCATGAACAAGTGAAATTAATTGCATTATTTCATTAGTGTATTCATAAAAACCCTAAATATCTCTATGAAATCCTATAAACCATATTAAAAATAAAAAAACCAAAAAACATAAATGAACAAGTAGATCCATCTATTGATCACACTATTCAATCTATGGGTCATCCCCATATATCAATAAACTCCCCTTGAGTACATTATTTCTTCATACTTCTAATGGGGGCATGGGATATGTATTTCAACATTTTCTCTTTAAGATTACCATTTCTACATATACCATGGTGAACCTAAATCCTTAAACTCAAATACCAATTTCAATGCTTGTATCTACCCAACCTATCGATACACCTCCTTTGGTGACTTCTCAAGTATCCAACCTAAAATACCAATAGGTGAAAGTTATTATCCAAAATATAAAAATTTAAAAAATTAAGGTTACATATTTTAAACAAAATTCTATGAAATCACTTTATGTTATTGATTCACAAGAGGTATTTCGTAATCCTCTTACAACAGAGATATATTTCTACCTCTTACCAACTAGTTTTGTTACACCTAAGTTCACATTTTATGATGTAAAGGGTTATCCATAATATCATATTTGATCCTTTTATGTGGCATACCTTTATTATTCCTACAATGATAAAATTTTGACCAAATTATTTCCAAGTAGCCTTAAGGACTATGCTTTAATATGGTTTTATGATTTACCAACTCAATCAATAAATGCATTCAAACACCTTATAGATTAGTTTTTGGCACATTTCTCTATTAACATTACTAAAGAGGTTTCATATTCCCAAATTATAAAAATAAAAAAATGAGTAAATGAACCTATTAATGAATGTGTCTTAAGAAATAAGATTGTGTTAGCTAAAATGATCGATCCAATGGAAGAAAAAGAGATTCAAGATATTTTCAAGTAAATTTTGCTTTCTCCTTTGCATGAGTCCATTATATTCAAAAATTTAAAATATTTTAATTACTTATGCCATATTTTCAATGATCATGAAATGAAACTTATCTCATTGAGAAAAATTAATTATGTAGTAAATAAACTGACTACATCTACATCTATACCAAGTTTACTAGCAAGCCAAGTTATAAGGTCAACCTCCTAAGCCTAAAAATAAAGAAACTACCATGGTTCATGTGGTGTCACAATAACCTAATTAGATTGTCTAAAACACTACCCCATAGATATAACTTTCATGCTTACCTGAGTCTATTTCTTTATTACTCTTATGGATTGTAGACTGTCATCTTATATATACCCCTCATCCTATAGAGGTTGATATGATTAGACCTATACCTAAAGGGTATGATGTGAATGTTTGTTGTAACTATCACCAAAGCCCTATACATTCTATGAATGGATGTTTTAACTTAAATCATAAGATCCAAGACCTCATTGATGACCCTAATATTACATTTGATTATCCTTCAAAGGAATCAAGTTCAAAACCTAGTGACCACCATAAATAAAAAATATTTAACAATCCTTTGTAATATCATTAAAAGAAGGATCTAGAAGTGAAAATGGCATATAATGAGAATCCTCCTCCATCACATTATGATCACCCATTGTATATTATTATTGGTACTTATATGTTTCATACACCTCTTATGGTTTAGATGCCTTATATTACTTTTAATAATGGTGAGATTAGGGATGATGACTCAAATATTCATTCCTTATTTATTAGAGCATACCTTGATCACCAACCTATACATGGTGTTATAATTGATAATGGTTTAAGTGAAAACATTTAAATCATGACATTACTTATGCATTTGGTTTATATAAATCATTTTTCACATCCTTTAACCTGATCAATTAGATCATTTCATGGGACCTAACAATATGTTCTTGGTGAGATTAGTTTACTTTTATATGTGGATCCTTCCCATGTGGTTATTGCCTTCTCATTTATACCTTCTATGAGTGTCTTTGATAAGTTATTATAATGACCTTGGATACATATACTTTGACTAGTACCTTCCATAGTGTATGTTTCTATTAAATACATTCATGCCAATTAGGGAATTATAGTTTCCATAATTCCATATGAACATCATCTTAAGTAAGAGAAATTTATACCCAACCAATTAATTATCAAACCTCCTAAGGTTAATCTTTCATAAAAGGATAAGCAACAAGAAATCCCCTTTACCAAGTATCCAATAATTTAGATACCTTTGCATCAGAGATCCATAGTGGGTTTCATAGAATATTTATCTACAACACACCATGTTCAGATATCAAGAGAACCTACACAAGTTCTTATTACTGTTACGCCAAAAAAACCAAAAATCATGAAATGATGAGTTCTAATAACCCCATACTCCTATTATTTATGATTCATAATCATAGATTCATATTTTATATATGTAGAGAATCATATATGTTACAATGATAAATATTTTACCTATACATGCTCCTCAATAGCATCACCAATTTATTACACTAGGTTCATAGTGGGGATATATCTATCACCATCCTTTGGATGTGATCATAGGATAGTCTTTTCCCTCAAAATAGTCCAAAAATACCAAAAGGATCAAAAAAATAGCATTTACATATCTTATTATCTCCTTAACATATATGGTTTTGGTTTCAGGAAGATAAAATATCAGTATTTCATATATATACCTATTTCATGCATATTTTGAGTGTGATTTAGGTATAAAAGATACATTATCTACACAAATTTATATGTTGGGATTCCCATCTCTCTCACATCACTAGGACCTTAGGGGCATCCACCTATATGATCATGATACATCTAGAGTATATCATTCTATGGCCATTTTACATTATCATGTTTGATCTCATATATGTAATTACACATGCCTTTATCCATGTTTATAACTTTCAAAGTGTACTTGATATGCTATGTACTTCCCAATTTTTACTAACACATATATCCAAGGACTTTTATGTTGTGTTTATGTTGGTTTTTTATGATTTCATTTATGCACTTCCATAAGTGTATTGTAATGTTATTTTCTTGTTTGTTTGAGCATTTGAATATGCTCCATTATTTGTGGCACATGTGCCTTTATTTTCCTCTTTGAAATTTGAATATTTCATTATTGCCTTTGTGTAATTTTAATAAGTCATGTCCCTTTGAGTTTTAAACATTTGAATATGCCCCTTGTTTGAGGTCTCCTTGGATGATTTCATTTTGACTTATTTTTCAGTGATCTTATGTGTGCTTGATTGCTTGTTGAGATTGTACTATTACTATCTAGACATTACCATTATCTAAATCATGAATCTTAAGACTTGGTGTGATCACATTATTCATGATTCAATGATATATTTATCTATACATGTTCCCTCTATATGATACATAGTACTTTCACAATTTACATGGTTATCTTATCCTTTTGGGGTAAGCTAACTATTAATTGATACTTCCCTCACCTAAAAAGGGGGGCATATTAGTGGGGGGATGTCTTAGAGGCATGACTTACATATTGTTTCATAGATTAATTTAAAATGGGGGTATGTTTTGGAAACATGTTATCCACATTATCACTTACATCAATTCTTAGATTCAGATTTAATGGGGCATGTTTTAGAAACATATTCTCCACACTTATTTAGTATGCAACATACCCAGATCATAATGGGGGCATGTTCAATAAAAATCCTCCACATTGGAAATTATAAAATTATTTATATTTTATACACATATAGTGGGTTAATACTTTGGAATCATGTTCTCCACACTTACATAGTTTTGAATTAGCCAAATTACATAGTTATATGATTTAGATACACATTTGTGGTAGAATTCTATACATTGGTACCATTGTTTTACACAATTTTAGAATGATACATATATAAGGTGAATATGTTATTAAATCTGAACCTAAAATTTCAAAATTAATTCAATTTCAAATTATAGACACTTTCAAGGACTATCACCACCCACTAGGTTGGACTTTTACCTACTGTATTGAGTCAATCTAATGCAGTAGTTAGTTCACTTTTTTGTATGGTTGAGGTGATTAAATCACTAAATATTTCCAAGCTTATAGGTTATAATTTATTTCATCATCCAAACTCACTATTTTTATAGTGTGATTTGACTTGGTTTAGTCACACTTACTAGGTTGTAATTATGATTGGGTTGCACGATTAGGATAATCTCAATTGTCGAGTGGAAACTCATCTTTTCCCCAAATTTTAGGGTAATTTCACTCAAATATCTTTCTATCTCTTTAGATATACACAATTTTTGGTTTTATATTTTTCATAATATAATTTTCATTGATTCATAATGATATATATTTCAAATTAAATTTCCAAAAGGCAAGACAGTTGCATCGATCCATATGTGTAATCCTAAACCTTGCTCTCTTTCACTTTCACTTAGTTTAATAATTTTTATTTTAGATTATATGAAATTGTTGTGTATTGTATCATACTCTTGATTTCACTTTATCCACTATTAAACTTCTTAGGTTGGACTCAATAAAAGATGAGGTGTGATTATACACACCAAGTACACATTCATTTACCTTTAAACTAGAAATTTCATTACTAAATTAAAGGGGGGAAATGTAGACATGATTTATGAACTATATATCACCTTAGTATTTTACACTTATAAAATACATATCATGTATGTACCTTTAGCTTCTAGACCCATTCCACTCTAAAAATTCTTGTGTACACTATCTCTTTGTGTCCAATTGTTTATCTCTTAATATAACATATGTATTTTGATGATTTAAACCTTATATCTTTCCCAAAATTTTACAAATATACTTATTTTCCATCTCTAAAAGTTTTGGACTTGCACCTATTTTCTAACTACCTCAACACTTTCATCTTAATCAGATGCTTGCATCAATGCAAGTGTCCTACTCTAATGCATGTTTTTAGTGCCCAAAAGTTATCCAATTTTCAAATGAAATGTGTCCTAAAGGTTAGCCTAAGTACTTTAATGTAAGACATCATCTAAGGGGATTGGTATAAATATAAGGTCAACCCTCATTCATTCCTCACCTAGAAAATTCTTACCTACTCATAAGGTAACTTACCAAAAGCATTTTATCAAGCACTCAATTGAGAAAAGATTTTCTATTTTCTCCTATTTACATATTAGTCATGGGGATAAAACATCTATAGGTTTGGATTACTAAAGAAGTAACCCAAGATATATATTTTCCAAGTTACAATCTAGGTCACTATTGTACTTACTTATCACACATTTCATAATTCACACACAAGCCAACATGTATGGGAGAACTACATAAGTATGAGGCCCTCTTCAGAGTATTGTTTATGTAAGCAGTGATCATTGACATAAGGGTCTTGGGGAAACAAGACACCATGTGACCACTAACCCATTTTTACCAAAACAAATATGTAGATGAATAAATAGGGTTTTGTTGTTTGATAAGGAGTGACATTGCATGACTTATATCTAAATGCAATAGAGAAAAGGTGATGTAGAATCTATAAGCATTCAAGTTGTCATATCCTATTTTAGTAGGTATTATATATTAGACACCTACATCCAAGTCAGATATTAACATTAACATAACCATCCCAGGTTGATGCAATTTCTATAGATACATATGTATAATTTATAGAATTGGGTGATTGTTCTAGAATTTAGATCTAGTCCACTTTATACCTATTCTAGATCCAGATCTATAGTACCATCAGAACTAGATAAGTATATTATTTCATTGTAATATCTAGCATATTTTTACTTTCTATTCTTATCATCTTAGTATAATACATTTAGTATATGGTTATATAAATTTTATAAATAATTATCTTGCTTTAGAGATAGTTTACCATCTATATTCCCAAAGCTATCTCTTTCCCCTTTAACCCTAAATTCCTATACTATATATTTGAGGATTAAATAGTGTGTTTAGTGGGGAAAATACCTAAAATTGATAAGTTTTATTAGTAAAAGGGGCCTTATAAGCTTAATTAGATAAAATCAATCTTCTACAAAGCCCTGAAATAGATCTAAGAGTGATAGAGAATAAGTTGTTAAGGATAATAGTAAATTGATAAAGGTATATTATACTCCTAGGGTAATAAAATAAAAGTGGTGATAGGTTTGAAACTTTTGAAAAACCCAAGGTGTTGAAACTTGAAAGGAGGTCGAGGATAATAATAATGTGAAAGGGAAAAGGAAGGTGAGAGAGGTATTTGATGAAATTTATAAGTAAATCAAGGTTTAGATTAAAGTTAAGGAGATGTATAAAGAACTTTATTTTCATAGGGCCTTTCTTAGATGGTTCTTAAAAGATCATAATCTTTTGAAGCATTCCATTAAAAACTAGAACTATGAGAGAAATGTCCTTAGTGGAAAAAAATACCTAAAGGAGTGTTCTTTTAGGTGAGAATGTTGGAGGATAAGGTGATTAGGTTAGATTATAAGAAAAAAATCAAGTAAAAATGGATAAATTGGTGAGATTTATCAAAGTGGTGATGCAAAATTATCTAACCAACATGGATGGGCTTATACAACTCATCAAAAAGAGGTAGGAAAATGAAGGTATAAATAATTTGGATAAGAAAACTAAAGGAATGGTTAGGGACAAAGAATATGCCTTTGATATTAAGTGTATGGAACACATGGAAAACCCTTAAATAATGCGTGATTTACTTGGGACAAATCCCTAAGGGGGAAAGTGTAATGTTCTTCCTTTTTACTTGTCTCAATTTTTTGGTCTTGTTTTGCTATAATTGGTTATTGGTTAGCCATATATATATATATATATATATATATATATATATATATATATATATATCCCCCCCTTTAATCTAGTAATGCATAAGAATGAAATTACTAATTTAAAGTAAAGAAATGTGTACCTAAGTGTAACACACATTTCCTTTGATTGAACCCACTTTAAGTGATTTTTTGGTATATTACCTCTAACTAAGATCATTTTATAGTATAAATTAGTGCATATAATTTGAAATTTGAAATTATTGAAATGCTTGAAAAGAAAGATCAAGGAAGGAGTACAATTGTGTGTTCATGCAACCACATTGCCCATGGGAATTTGACTTGGTTTATATGATTATTTATGAATAATTGGATCTGAGAGATGTTTAAAAATAAACCTTAGAGATTTTAAAATGGGTATTTTAATGTATTTATTCTCCTAATATAGTGCAAGGATGAGTTATCACATGGCTGTTGAGATCATCAAATCTCAATCTCATAACTCAAGTGACAATACAATAAATCCAAGTTAAGTGGTATAATTAACTCATCGTATAAAATTTAAGTAGTGTTAGGCCATTTAAGGCATTTGATATAAACCACACTACTAAAATGAGATATATACTAAATAAATAAATAAAAGGCTCAAAATGGTGCTTCCTAGTGAAAATGGTGTTTCTTGGTAAATAAGTTTGAAAATATTTGAATATATATTTATAATTTTTGGTGCACTTGTATGGCATATGCACCTATAATGTGTCTTAATCTAAATTATCTATAAAAATGTAACCTCTGATTTATAAATTTGTATAATATTTGTCACAAATCTGAAAAGCTTTGTCCCAAATCTATAAAAATTAGTGTAATGTGTATAGGATTCTGACCCAAGTGTAGATTTTAATCATGTAAATAGTATACCTTCTTTTTTAAATGTTTAAAGAATGTAAGTGTTTATTCATGTCTCTATGGCATACCCTCACTAATATTCCCCCCTTTTGAGGTGAGGGTAATGGAATATAGTAGTTACCTTACCTCAAAATCATAAGATAATTTTATAATTTGTGTGTGAATCATGTATCATATAGTAAAATATTGTCTATGTAGATATATCAATGAATCTCATAGTATGTGATTATAGAAATCCCTAAAATTCATGATATAAATCATGTAAGTGTCTATAAAATAATAGTGCAAGCTCAAAAAACAATCAAGCACACACACAAGAGCACTTAGTGTCACATAAAAGGGGTTTAAGGAGACCACAAATAAGGCGCATGTTCAAATATTTCACACTCAAAGGAATGACATATTCAAAAGTCTAAATAAAAAATAAAATAGCATACAATGGCATAGGGGACAAAAATCAAGGAACATATTCAAATTTTCTATAAGAAAGATAATAGTAAACATAAAAATCCACTTAAATAAGTGATAATATGTATAAATGAAGTATAAGAAACCAACATAAACATATCATATTAATCCTTGCATATATGTGTTATAAAAAAAATCATATAACATAGAATATAAACACTATAAAATATATAAGCATGTATATATACATGTGTAATAATTAGTATCTAAGATCAACATGATAATGGAAGGTGATCATAAAATAGTATAGCCTGTATAAATCGTGATTAAGGAATAAAATTTCCCCAATGTAAGGTGTCACATGGGAAGAGAAAGGTATAACATTTTTTATATAAAAGTATCATGTATAAGTATATTCTTATATAAAATTCAAGTTTTCTTGAAACATATGTATATAGATAAAATAAATGATATGCCATCTACTAATGTAAAGTAAACAACATAGATTCCAAGGAGCTAGTAAATATGTGTATGTTGAATATTTTTATATTTTTGAATTATTTGAATGTTTTTGTATTTTTTAGAATTTTTTTTTTTTTGATATTTTTAGAATTTTTTATTTTTTCATATTTTTGTAAATTTTAAAATTAAAATATATATTATGATCAAATCCAAGGGATGCTCATAGGAAGCTCTACACTTAAAATATGGTACATCAAACTAGTAATACTACCAAGGATCATGTATAAGTGTTATATCTAGAACTATAAAATATGTGGTACTCTAATTATGTCTCATAGTACTTTATGGTCATGAAGAGGTCATATAATGAGTATGGGTTCATGAAACCCATTATTTAGTGTTATGTGGTTTCCTTGGTACAACTATAATTAGAACATGCTTATGTGTTTTTAGTAACTGGGTAGACCATGTAGGTGTAGATGAGGATTCTATGGAATCCACTATATATCTCGAACATAATAGTCTCTCAACTATCATCAACCTAGGAAATGGGATTGTGTTTTACTACCCTTTCAAATATTATTAACCTTAGTATGTTCTATAATTATTTTATTGTGAATAAACTTCTCTTATTTGCATGGAAGTTTATATGGAATTATGTAAACTATAAATAACCTATTTGTATGAATGTATTTAATACACCCATACACTATGGAAGGTACATGTATTTTATGTGTATTATTTCAAATACTTTATTTTTTTCATGCAATATGTTTCAAATATCATATTTTCTTATGTGGTAAATTATTGGTAGTTGTTCATGTATATTTATTTAGTGTTAATTGAGGTTGTCACCATGCACAATGAAATCTATTTGTGAATAAAATTGATCAAATATAATGATCATTCATTATATTCTAACATAATAGTTGGTGCATCTCTAAAAATATCAAATGTATCTATTTTATTTATAGCTTTATGATTTGGTTTAGGTATCCATTCTTGTTATGTAAAAAACATAGGTGTCAAAGTATGATTGGGTTATGTAACATTTGGTTTTGTGATTCTCCCAATTACACCTCGTGATATCTTGATCAACAAATGATTCCTTGGTAGGATTAGTGTGGGAAAGATCAGTCGTTTTAGAGTGTACTCTAGGATAAACAATTATTCCAATGGTTTGATTTTACAAGGGCTAATAGAGCATGTGTTCTTTAGTAGGTGAAACATAGGATTTCTTGATCCTCTTACAGTGACCTCTAAAATAAGTGGGATAATGATACTCTATTGTCTCTTTCTTAAATTTAATAACTCTTATATTTGAAAATTATGTAAGCTTTTGCTTTATAGCAAAACAATCATTGTCATGATTCCCATTAATACCATGGTAAGTGCAAAATGGTTTTCCTTTCACCTTTTCAAATTTATGTGGTTAATGGTAGTAATTTTGAGGTATAGTAAACAACCATTTATATAATAGTGTATGTAATATATCATGTGATCTATCTCTTAGTCAATCAAACTAAAGTGGTTGCTTCTTAGTAGAGGTATATATTTTAATTGTGGGAGGTATTTTTTATGTGGATTCATTTCCTTTGTATAAAACCTTGATTATTTGTTCCTTGGAAGGAATTGTTGATTTATAAGAATGTATATGAGATGGCTCATGGACCTTCTTAGTTTATTTATTTATTTTTTACTAATTTATTATAACATGTTTACATTTAGGTGAAGATGCAGGTGATTCAGTGTTTTTATTTATTAGTACACATGCATATTTATGCACATCCATGTATAAGATATCAAAGGATTTAAATGTCTTATTAAATGATATTTATTTTAATGGAAAAATAAGGACCCTAATAAATATAAATTTCCTCTCAAATATGATGGTGTATAGTTCAAAGAATATAATACATCCTTAAATCTAATAACATAATCTTGAATAGACTCATCATTATTTTGTATTAATCCTTATAAATGTTCCAATGATAATTTAGGTAATTTATGCTTATATAAATAATATATATTACATTTTATTTAAATTTGGTAAGGACATGTATACAAGATAAAATGAAGTTAATCCACAAATCAATTGTAGCTCAAAAAAGATAAACCACACTTACACTTTTACTTGTTGGTACATTTAGATAAATAGGTTCATAACCAATATGGATATGATAGACCTAAGAAATGTGTATATTATCACAATAATATCATTATAGAGGGTTAAAAATCATATATTCAAGCAACACCATGTAATAACCCTAGCTAGGTCCTATGTTTTCTATATTCATAAAGTAAATAAAAAGTAAAGTAAAATTCTAACCTAGTGCTCACCAAAGCTTGTGGCATAAAATGGGGGTAATAAACATAAAATTGAACATGAATATAATATATATACTCAATCCATTGTATATAAAATCATATTTCAAGGAGAGAGAATCATATAAGCTAACAAATGTAAATCTATTTACTTTAACAAAAGAGCCTCAAAGTTAGGAATACTTACCTTTGAAGACAAACCCATTGAGCCTCAATCTCTCCCTTGGCCAAGGTGATTTTCAAGAGGTTGTTTTGGTATGTAAATATAGTAAGTATAAGTTAGGTCTAGGCTACACACCTTCTCTATGCATACAAAATCCCTCTCTATAAGACAAAATCTATAATTCCAAGTGTAGTATTAAAACCCTAAACAATGTTCCTCAAGTAGAATGATGGATAATCATATGCACAATATTTAATGTTATTATTCTTGTCTCTCTCTATAAATGGTGTAAATAATGTGTATATATAGATAAATCTAACCCTAAAACCTTATGAAATTTTAGTAGGTAGTATCAGTCCTATGCAAACCTATATTGTTAATTGATAAAAGTTAGGTCCTATATTGGGTCAGCCAAGGATAACAGAGTCCCATAACATGTTAATATAATTTAGATACAGGGTTATCCTAGGCCAAAATTGTTTGGAAAATGTTAAAAATCATTTTAATCTTAGATAGGGGTTGTGTAAGGTGGCAAATTACTTAGACGAGTGTGTAAGGGAGGAGGAAAATATTAGGGAAGTCTATAAGATATGTTTGTGTTGATTATAAGTGGTGGTATAAGGGATAATAATCTTATGAAGCACCAAAATAATTTCCAACCCTTTCTTGATGTACCCTTTAAAGTGTTCACTCAAAGAGATTGAGACTTAATGGATTCTTGTAAGAGAAAAAGCATTAGTAATTGATAAAGTTTAAAAATATTATGTGTGTACATATGCCCCACTCAAATCTCATCATGTGTCATGCAAGTGCAACATGGGATGGTGCTTCAAGAAAAGAACATATAAACACATAATTTTGAATCTAAATAAATTTTATTAAGAAGAGAATAAGATAAATGAAAAGACATACTCAAAAAATACATACCTTTACTTACCTTAATGTTGTAGAGGAGGAAGTGAAAGACATGTTAAGGTGTCCAATGTAGGAAACATTAGGAGAACCTATAAAAATTAGCAAAATATTTTTTTACAAAAATGAAAAATATACATGTAATATGTGAAAATATTCTCTACAATGTTAGGATTCCAAAACATCTTGTGGTTTGAAAAAAGATCTAGTAGAAACAAATTAATGGCAGAAAATGGAATTTGTTTGTAAATAATTGATAGGTGAATAATTTTGAATAGTAAATATAAATAGGGTGAAAATATATATTTTTTATTTTACCATTTTGAGAAAATATTACTCTGAGATACCTACTTTGAGCTTAGAGAGTGACCATGGTGAGGAGATGACATCAATGACATGGAGGCTGCCTAATGGCCATAGTGGGTGTAGTGTAGGTAAGGGAAGCATTAATTTAATTTTTTTGTGAAATTTTAATTAAAATTAAGATAAATATATAAAATTGGATGAAAGAGGAAATGTAGACACTAAATTTGGCCCTAGGAAATTTTTAGGTAGACTAGGGGTAGAACGGGGTATTGGGTAGTAAAAAATAAGACCAATAAATTTGTAAGGCATTTATGGTAAATGGTAAAAAATTCATCACAAACTAAGAATAGAGTCGTCTATATCAACTTAGTTTTTAAGTTGAGAAATATTTAATGGGTCAAGTACATAATAATGGGCTGATGTAGTATCACTAGATATGGTCAGTTGCATAGTAGTGAGTTGATCTAGTTGGAAACATTGAAATGGCTAACATAGTACCTTTTATCTAATGTAGTTCATACTATATGGCTAATATAGTTTATTGGATGAGGCTAAATATGTACCAGAGGGCAAAAATAGTATGCTAGAGTCAGAAAAGTGTTGATTTAGTATCAAATAGGTTGATAACATCTAGAATAATGGGTTGACTACATAGAAGTGAGCTAATGCAGTATGGAAAAACTATGATAGGTTTTATTGAGTATTAAATAGGCTGATGGTGTATGAAAAATGTGAAAATAGAGAGATAAATCAAAAAAATTGATTTACTTAATTTTTAATATTTTGAGAATATTTAATAATGTATTTTATTATTATGACATCAAAATCTAATACATACTCTATTAGTTGATATGTTGTAGAGATGTTGGATATTTTGGTGCCTAGTGGATGAATCTTGGCTACCAAATTTATTAGAGAATTTATCAAATGTGGATAGAGCTTGACAAGTTGCCTTAGGTTTTGGATGCATCATGGAGATGAGATGGATCTCACTAAGTATCGATCTCATTGTCATGTTCTTGGGATCATTAGAATGATTAAGCAACACTTTCTAATGAGAGGTGGAGGGGGATACTACAGAGGTGGTGATCACCTTAGAGGATGTCTATGACTTTTTTGGACTTATGATTGATGGTACATCGATGATATGTGATACACCACAATCATAAGATGAGACATGAGCCTTATCCCAATGAGTGACATGCTCAAATAGTATATATCTTGGTCTACGTGTTAGATTATTTTTTGTTTGTCTTGTAGCTATTATGGATATCTAGAATTCCATGATAGGGATTATGACAACATGAATGTTGTTTCAAAAGTCAAATGGTAAGGTACTACTATACACAATAGCCTTATGTTAGTCTACCTTAGATTAGGGTGATTTATATGATCTTGGTTCTATCATTTGGGTCTAGCTCATGCATGATATGTATGGGATGCTAAACTAGGGGAAAAATATAATAGACCCCATCATTCTATTGAGCACATGGATCCATGAGATATTTCCTATATATCAATCGGATGGGTTACCCTATGTATTCAATGATAGGTTACCTTAAGTTATTTGATAGAGGTAGGACCATATAGCACATGTCATGCCCCATTTTCCATCTTTGTATACTATCACATGAGGGAATATTATATGGTAGTTATACACTCTTATTATTATTATATGGCCAATTTGGGGCATTGTTTTTATTGGTTTGGTACTTGTGTGGATCATGAGCCACTATACTTCATGGGTGAAGCCTCATCTAGTGGATCATTTAATTATATAATTGGGGATACCACATATATAAACCCCTATAGTAGTGAAATCATGTTATAGAGCTAAAATGGAAAGGAGGCATAGGGGTACCTATCAAGATACCTATGATTAGGACTCAAAAAGCAAGACCGTGGGTTGGTTAGGCAAGACAGTAGGATGTAATAAGGCCTAAGAGAGATGATGTCATAGATGTGGATGTAGGAGTTGTGTGATCATAGTATCGAGCACAAAATGGACCCTAATAGAGGAAATAACACCATCATGAGCTCATCAAAGATAGAGACATTGTCAATGTCAGGATACACAAGTACTGGTTATCACATAGGGGATCCTACATTAGGTGAAAGACATAATTGGTCTATAGAGAGGCCACTAAGGAGGGGGGCATGATAGCCTTAGGTGGTGACTCCCAATTTTACATTAGTGTAGAGGAAGCCAATAAAGGAGGTGTTTGTTAGGTGAGTAGATGATGAGACAATAGTTACTAATACTAACATTGGTGAGAAATGTTTTGATTTAATTTAAGTTATAAAACACTAGTTTCATAATTATTTATGATAGATAGATGATTTGAGATGTATAAAATAGATATAATGTATATTTGGTTTCTACTTTTGAAGATACTATGGTTGTAGAGGAGGTCATATCAGAAGCCATGATTGTGGCTATTCATCATGATATTTTAGATGGGGTGTTGTCATCTTATAAACCTACCACTTTGGTTTATCCTATGGTATAATCTACCCCAAATCATGTGATCTAGTTTAGACTAATAAGAGAGATTGCATGATATCTAAAATCATAAGGTGATGGTTTAGATCCACTTGTAGCAGTAGGATTTGGATAGGCTCAAGATTAACATGCTTTAGCATAGTATCAAGCCATGTACATGGCTACTACTATATAGCTAGGATAGGTGTAGGCCTAGGTGGCCAACCTATAGGATCAAATTATTAGTTCAAGATATTGGATTGTCTCTTTATATTACACTATTCATAGGGGTTTGTCATAGGCATCGATGGGTAGCATGGCTAAGACAAAGGATTAATAGGAAGGAGCACAACCTTAGAGTTTCAACTATTTTATTTTGTATTTATATCATATAAAACTCATGATATATGTTGATATTGATAGCTCATTGATATATGATTTGTAATTGGATTCGTATGTGGATGTATGGACATATTTTCTTTGTAGCATATGCATTTTTATTTTGTTATATATGTTATGGGAAATATGTGATGTATATTTTCTTTTCTAACATTATTTGATACACATGCATGGTTAAAAATAAAAGGCAAAAATTATTTGTAAAAGTATAATTAATCAAAACAAATGTAATACACACTATATCATGATGAGAAATGTGTTAAAATAAAAGATAAATAATTATAATAAACCAACCTCATTAAAAATACAATGGTAGATAATAATAAGAATAAAAGTAGAGTAGGGGTAGTGTGGATCACCCCTAAACCAAGTTGGTTCAAGCCTAATTTTGATGGGGATTGTCATGGTAATCTAGAAGCTTCTAGTGTAGGTTGCATAATAGAAGATTTTAGTTATTGTTTAATAAGAGTTGCCTCTTTGAAACATCTAGACCAGACAAACAATGAAGCAGAAGATCAACCTTTTGGTAGTTGTGATTTAACTAGATTTAGAATGTGGAGTATCCTATGTTGAGATTGAAGGTGATTCTAAGTCATAATTAAAGCTTTGTCAGGGAAAAATCCAAAGCTTGGAATTTGGAAAATATTCTCTCACAAATATGGACCAAGTTTAATTTATTTATTAGTTAGAGATGCTTACATTTATTTTAGGAAAGTAATAAAGAGTCAAACTTCTTGTCTAACATTAGTATCTATCAAGAAGGTGAGGCTAGGGTTGATAATAATAAATATAGATGGTTTGATTTTGTTGGGGTTGAAATGGTGGCTCTTTGATGTTTTAATATTTTACCTAGGTGTGTTTAAAGGTGATAGATGTCTTTGGATGGTTATCATTGGCCTTGTATAGGGTGACAAAGTAGGCTTTGATGAGATTAACTATTACATGGCCACATATTTGATGTTCTTTCATTTTAGATCATGCTATCTCTATGGGAGCAATTTTTTATCCTAGATATGTCCACTACATTTTGGTAGTATAAGTCTGGGCACTAGGCTTGGTTTTCTCTATTAGATGGAGTTAGAAATTGTTAAATCATCGGTCAGCTATTGTGCTTTGGTGGTACAAAATCTAGAGAGATGGGTTTTTCTAGAACATGTCTCTAGAATGTGTCTCATGAATGTCTTTTGGGTACTAGTTTTGGAATTTATAGATTCATTGGAGAAAATATTGGGAGCAAAATTTTTGGAAGAGATCAAGAGAGTTGAATTTAATTAAAACCTGCTGGCCATATTTATGATTAATTTATGTTTAGTTGTAGCTGATAAGGAATAGGTCAAGGATCTAGTTGACTTTTTCATTTGGCCTAAGTATAGGTTTGAGTTAATTTATACTCTAGATAGTCTCCCATTAGACCCTTTCTAGGACCTTACCTTTACTAGGAAAGCTAGCCTTGGTTTTGTGCCCTTATCTTTCTTTAGAATTTTGGAAGATAAATTGACCTCCTTGGTTAAATTTACCTAAGATGTGGAGGAAGAGTGCTCAGGTGTGGGTGGGGAATAAAAATACAAAGTTGTTATGCCTTTTTTATATGATTTAATCACTCTAGTCCCACATTTCTATGAATGGCATACATCAAGGAGGTCATTGGGTTGATTGCAAGCCATCATATAGCTTGTATGTGGCTTTGTCCATGGTCATATTTAGGTGTTTCCTTGGTTGAATGAGTAAAGGTTAGTTTCTAAGGTGTAGGGGAGCTATAAGAAGAAGTTAAATTTGTAGAAGTTAGCTTATTTTGAGGTTTCTCTGGTATAAAAATCAAAGGGGATTGTTGGGTTGAAGATGGGTGATTGTTCTTAGGGTCATATGGTGTAGGTATCATAGTCACAGGGAAATGTTTATAAGTAAAGGCTAGGATAGGTGGTCAAAATATCATGGGAGGAGGTGGACATTATTGTGATCAATTAATTGTAGGTATTTTTTATATGGTATTTTTGTCATCTAGTCAGACTACTATTATAGCTTTTAGAATATAAGACAGTCAATGATAGATTAATGTATTACAGTAAGTTCTTAATATAAAAAAATTTGTATATAAGTTTGGTTGGTTAAATTCCTTGATGATAATATTATAAATCTAGACCATTTTGTTTAATTTTATGCTCTTATGGTATCAGGAAGGAGACCCATCAACCCTGAAATTCAATAAAAAAAGTATAATAAACCAAAAAGGTAAATAGGGTAATAAATGTTTTCAAAACATGTAATAAATTGGCACCAAGTTAAAACAAAATGAAATGCATACTATATCACATTAGGAAGTATGAAAACTTGTAATAAAATGGAAGACATGTGAAAACCAATTATATAAAAACAATCACACAATAACTTTAATCAATCATACTAAATCAAGATATGAAGTATGAGAAAATTAATAAAATGGTTGTAATATACATGCAATTAAAAAATAAGAAGACAAAAGTGAAGTGCTTATGAAGTAAGCATAAAACATACTAAATCAAGATGGGAAGTATGTTGATGACATGTAAATCATAATCTAACACAAATTATCTCAACTTTTAAGCATGTAATTTTATTGTGATTTGGTTACATTTTGAACTAGGTATTAGAATATTTTTTGAGGAGGGCCTAGTCCTATCCATGGTTTTACACTACAACTCACAGTGGAAACACCAATGAGGTGTAAATAATTATGGGAATGATTAAAATATGGTTTTAATGTGGTAATTTTTGAGGAGGTCCTAGTCCTATACATGGTCTTATACTACAACTCACAAGGAGAACAACAATGAGGTGAATTGTAGTAAGGAAATGTTTTATTATGGTAATTTATGAGGAGATCCTAGTTCTATCAATGGTCTGACACTATAACTCACAAAGGGAAACCCCAGGGGGGAATGATCAATTAACAAAACAATAGTTATCAAGGGGAAATAATAGTATTATTTTAATTAAATAGGGAGTGGAAAAAACATGACATAGGAATATATGATTAGGCCTTAGGAAATGTGAGGCATACTAGGTGCAAAAGAGAGACACTAAGAGTCTAGTGACCATCAAAATGCAAAGGATACTTGCTCATAATAATTTCATATTTTTATAGGAAAATAGGTGAGATACTAAGAGCAACTCATGATGGATATCTAAAAAAGACAATTAAAATGGACCTACCTTTCCACATGTTCTCTATTCCTTAGGACCTCTTACAAAGTTGTCAATCTACTATGAATATTGTGTACTTATGTGAGAAAGTAAGTAGTAATTATAGATATTTTTATTCTCCTATCCAAATATACTAGCCTATCGTACCCTAATGGACTTTGACTCTATCATGAGGCCAACTATGGAGTTTTAGCTTCACTTAAAAATAGGATGTATGTTATGAATCATGGCTTTTGGTGTGATTAGACTTTTAAATTTGTATGTTTCCTTTTTAAATCATTTCCTTTTATTTAAATGTTTTGGATTTTAAATTTTTTATGGATTTTATGATTTCTCCTCCATACATATTTAGAATAACCAACATGAGTGATATAATTGATACACATGAAAGATCTTTAGATTTTGTTTTAGATGTTACTAAGTAACCAAAGATATGATTGACTAAACACTTAGGCTTACCTATGAGCCAATATTTAGTCTTAAAGTTCAACTGTATGTATGCTTAGTATGTGAAAGTAAAATAAATGAATAAAGTAAATCCATAGTAGATCAGTATATGGTAGTATTACAATGAGAAGTTTTGTTT
Source organism: Torreya grandis (assembly GCA_037957365.1). Lineage (NCBI taxonomy): Eukaryota > Viridiplantae > Streptophyta > Pinopsida > Cupressales > Taxaceae > Torreya > Torreya grandis. Next base: position 2,049,743 of record JARHVA010003301.1, read on the forward strand.
TCAAACTGATCATATGGTAGAGATATAATACTAAGGGAATCAAGGTTTGTATAACCAAGTCACAATAATAATTATCTAATTTTTAAATGAGATAAGATAGTAGACAATCATTGTAAAATAAAAATAAGTCATGAAAGAATTGAAATCATAAGCATAAGTGTGAATTGATTAAAATAATTATAAGATTCTAAAATAATAGTGAAAGCAAATTAAACCATATAAAGCATATATAATGATCCATGTAAAATAGATAAGTGAAAAAAAATTTGACACATAGTCAAAAGTATAAGAGATATAAAAGTGGATCACAAATCCAAACCAAATCATAACATAGAAAATTTTGAAATAACACTATGATGTGTTCACAAATACTATTATATTTGACCAAAAATATTATCCATAACATCTAAAACACCTCTATGAATATGGATTCTGATGGTATCCAAAGTCTCATCAATCTTCATTTAAAGTTGTGAAAATACTTCCTTATGTATCTCCTTGACTAAAAACATAGGTGTAGCTAATGAAGAGTAATTATCATTAGGGGTATCATGAATAGGGTACTCAAGGTGAGGAATGGATCTCTAAATGGGAATAATATATGTGGGATGAGAAGAATTTGCAACCTATAGATAAGGAGGAGCCTTCTTACATATGCGACTTATGGAAGGAGGAATGATTGATGCAGGTATTGACTATGGGAATTCACAAAGGTGATACTATAGAATATGGTAGTGAATGATATGATGTGTACCACATTAATTTCAAAGATATTATAACTCCCCATATTTATGCATATTATCTAGAAGTATTTTAGGAGGAGGTATGGCCTTATCTTTGGGTTGAGTAGTGGTTAGGCACAATGTGTCAATGTATTGCCTAAGTTTATGTTAATGAGTGGAAGAGTGGTTATATTTCCTATGAAATCAAAAAATATGTTTATTAGTAGACTTTGGGGGTATTCTAGTTGAATAAGTGGAAAGAGAAGCTGGGGGTGGATGATATAACTAAAAATCTTTGGTCTAATGATTGTAAACTTTGTGGATATCATAATAAGATTGATCTTCCCATTGGGTGGGCATAGGATCAAGTTGTAGTAAGAGATATAAGGCCATCACCAAGGAAAGGTGGGGCTAGAATAGAAACTAGACTAGGCTCATCTAAATTTAAGGCTAGAGTAGAAACTAGACTAGGTTCATCTAAAGTGAGGTTGGTTGTGCAGTAGATTTAAGACCAGTAGATAGTATCTCTAGATGAAGAAAACTATAAAGGTCCTAGTATCTATAAAATTATAAGGGCCAATAATGGCATGATCTATGAACATACTCCTAAGGGGATATACTATGATTGGAGGTGTATTGTGTGATTGGTCCATCTCTAGACTATGAAAAATAGTAAGAAGACTAGTATTAGGTACTATAAAGGAAGGATGTTAAAATATAAACTAAAAATATTGAAATAAAGAAGAGAGATAATGAATAACTTTGAAATTTCTTTCTTGGATGAATATATCTAAAAATAGGTTGTCTAAAGCATATCCGTCATCATCATTAGGTGTATATGAGTTTACGGTATATGTAGGAATGACTTTGTCATAATAGGACACATGATTGATAGATTTTATAGTCTTAGTTAATACAATAGGTATATCATCAGCAAGTGGTTGATGGGATCAAGGTTAAAATAAGGAGAAACTTGGGTGATGATGTGAGGGGATAGATATGAGGTTTTAATATTGAGGCCTATCTCATCTATCTCATCATCATCAAAATCTAATAGGCTAGGTATAATATTCCCAATTAATTAAGGTTAACCCTTATAACCTCAAGTAGAATTGACTATATAGTTAAAGAGTTATGATTCTTGAAATGGGATACTAGGAAAAGTTTCAAGGGTAAGAATTTTAAAGACACCATGTTCTTGATATTGTTTAAAATTATAAGGATTTGTATCTACTTGAATACTATAAGTATCTCCATTATGGGGGATTTAATGCATTGACATGCAGATGAGGTGAATTCTCTCATACGATGAGTCCAAGATTGACCAAGTAAGATGTTTTAAGAAAGAAAAAAAGTTAAACATCATAACTTTCACATCGATGGTGATAGGAGGAATGGAAATGGGAATCCATATACAAACTAGAGGCATTTACTTTCTATCATATCCTTGACATGTGTTATGTGTAAATTTGAGTTTTTATTCATAATATCCAAGCGTCTTAATGAAATCAAGGGAGGAAATTTAAGTACTTGAACCTTCATAAATTAAGGCATAATTAACTTGGATATCACCAATTTAGATGCTAATGAATAGTGGAGGATCATTTACATGAAGGATTATCTCATTAGGAATCATGAAAGTGATACATAACTTAAGTGAAAGATAAGTGTCCATTGTTTCATCAATATGGATAGACATATATTCACATTGTTTAAGTATACTATATTCTAATCTAGATAAGGTAGTTTTTCATCCTATTGAAGGAGGAAAAGGGATGTTCATTTCTAACAACAATTACATTAGATAATTTCAATGATGGGGAGAATTTATCATTAATTATAATAAAGGTATTTGATATGGGAGATGATAAAGTTCCACAATGGGATCTCATTCATCATAACCCATGGGAGGATTTTTAGATATAGGTACATAGTGTTATAAGAGATTTTAGGAAGGAGGTTTGGAGGTAAAATTAAAATTATGTTGATATGGTGTATTTGATTTAGGTTCATTAAAATTAGGTTGATTTACTTTAGGTGATGTGGTGGTGTGTTTAATTATTTCTTATGGTTGGGTAGAATAAATACTATGTGAAGTTTGGGGAATGTTGTCTTGTTGTGTAGAACTTAGGGGAAGAGTAGAGATGGTATGAAAGGTATAATAAATTTGTGTTGTTGAGAGTGGTGCTTAAATGGTTATAAGTTTTAGATTGAGGTAAAAGCAGGTTTTGAAGGGGCCCCAAAACCCTTTAATAGAGAGCAAAATTAGAACAACTAAGCCCACAGGCAATGCCTAAAAAACACTACATAGAGGTAGAAAAAACAAGTTTTGAATGGTCCTGAAACCATAAGAGACACATCCGGTCAAAACCCAGAAATAGAAGTCTGGTGGTACAAAAAACAAAGTTAACAAAAGAAGAACAAAGATCAGTACCAGTTTCTTAACCAACAAAAAGGACCAGATTATTCATCCAGTTCCAGTATCAAGTTCATGGCTTCTTTTCCTTTCAAAGCAGTTTCCTGGGTGGTAACCTCCAGCAAAGCTCCTTTTTGTGTATCTTTCTTTCTAGAACTTTGCCTTGTCCTTTTGCTGGGACCCTCTAGTGCTTTGGTCTCCTCATTGGCTCATTTACCTATATTGATAGTAGCTACACAAATGTTGGACGTTACTTCCTCCATTTTCTTTCTATTATCATTTATTAGCTCCCAGAGGTTATTTTCATAAGCTTTGAGCTTCACAGGGATCTCGCTTAACTAATTTTCCATGTTGTTTACTTTGTTCCAAGCAGCTTTCAGAGAATCTTCCAAAGTTTCCACTTTTCTCTTGAGATCAATGATCTCCCTACACAACCAGGAATCTAATTGGGAAGAAGACTCAACTTTACAATTAACTCAAGTCGTAGGAGTGTGTATTTCATCATTTTGATTCTTCCCTCTCCAATCCTCAGACTTTTTAATGGGGCTATTCCTAGCTTCTTCAAAGAAGTCTTCTTGACTCTTTTGTTCCCGCTCATTGATTCCATCTTGAATTTCCTTCTCCATGTTTTGAATATCTTCCTGGACAGAGATTTCCTTTTCATTCTTAGAAGTTGGGTCCTCACCAGGATCTTCTTGGACAGTGTCATCCTCCACCACTTTCTGGTTTTCCTCCATCTCTTATGTTCTGGTAACAGAATCCTCCTCTGTATTGACTTTATCTTTTTCAATTTCCTCAGATACTTCTTCATCATTACTAGAGTTGGTGTCCCAGCTCTCTGTTCCATCTTCTTCCTTCGGTTTTTCCTCCTCAGGTTCTTCAATTCTCTCCTGACCCCTTTCTTCTTCTACATTCTGTTTATTAGGACCAGGGGTCTTAATTTTTCCTCTTCTGCTTATATTTTCATTCTTTTTATTCCCTGGCAACTTATCGTTCCCCTGTTTGGGATACTTAACCAGTGCCCTATTCTTGCAATAGCCTTTAATAAGTAGAATAAGGCCTTCATGAAGAATAGGGTGCAAATCCTTTTTCCTATGAGCATAAAGGCTTTGAATCAGGGAGTAGCGAAGATAGAAAGGAAAAGACAAGTTAACCTTATGCCTGAAGTGGTTAAGGAAGACAAAATGGAACTTATGCACTTGTTTGCTTCTTTCATCTAGGATGAAGTACTCCCTTATACAGCTTAGGACGTCCCTCCAAATCCCTTTAATCTGATCCAGCTCATAAAAATCCCCATTTTTGACCAACTTCTGCTCCTTCTCATCCGTTTTGGGGAACTTACAAAATGCCTCGTTTGAAATGCTGGTCTGCTTTAAAAATTTGATTCCTTTTATTGACAACCCTGTAACCTTAGCAAGAAAATCCTCAGTTAAATTTACAGTTATACCATGCAGGGTGACCCTATCGTCAGACCAATTTTTGAAGAAGGCCGTCGTGATATGCGGTTTAGAGCCGTGGAGTCTTTCCATGTAGCTCGTAACATTTCCTTTCTGCAAAATTCTCCAGACTTGATGTTTCTCTCTCCATTCTGCATAGCTCTTGGGCTCCTATTTATGGGGCTCTCCCTTCCTTTCACGCGCCATACTCATTTTCTTTGAATCCTGATTACTGTGGATATTACCCTGGATCCTCCTACTGTCAAGTTGATTGGGACATCGAATTTGTTTATGGCTTTTCAGGATCCACTTCTCCCTCTTGAGGGCCTTACTCTTTAATAATTGGGTTCCTTTCCCCATGCTGCCACTCCTACTCATTAAAATTTTATTACACTCCAATCCTACCTTAAATGGTTATAAGTTACTCTTGACCCAAATCCATTATATGGGATGGGGAAGTGTCCTGAATGATGTGAAATGGTTGAGAGGTGTTATGCATAGGTATTAGAATTGAGCCAATAAAAACAAATACTCTTCTCATGTTAGTCATATTAACCACATTTTATTCATTGGTAGTGAGGTCTATAAGACTTTCAACATTTTTTGTAGAATAAGTAGGTTTTTATATACTATCTTGGTGTTTGGGAAAAGGATCTTTATAGATAGCAAGATGATAATTAGGTTAGTTTAAATATATTTTATATTTTATGTTTCATGGGCTTTAAAAGCTATGTCATATGTTTTTTGATGATTTCAAATAAGGTTTTCATGATCAAGGTTTGGACCAAGAAGAAAATCCATATCTAAATTATTTAATTGTATATAAGTCTCATGAGAATTACCCCAACTTGCATGAAAACAAAAAAAAAATTATTTGGATCATACCATTATTTCATACGATGAGTGGGGTCAAGATCTCATGGTGTAGGTTTTGGAGGAAATTTTTTAATCTCTACTAGGGATAGTGTTTTGTACACATTAGTGTGGTTGGGTTGAGAAAATATATGATTAGGAGTGTTTTTTGTAGGGGGAGCATGCTTCATGATGTTGTTTAGATAAATTTATTACATGGTATGAAAAGTATCATAGGTATCGATAACACCATCATTAGTTACATGATGGTTTTTATTTTTGATGAGCATATAAGTGCCCATTGTAGGTTGATATGATTTTATTTTTTACATAAGGAAGTCTTGTTGTTTATCTTGGTCAAGGGCTTCTTCCAAGGTTCTTAGAGAGAGAGTCCTAACCCGATATTATAATTTAGGATATAAAGCATTAGTGAATAGGTGGGATAGGTTGTCATCCACCATATTATTCTCATAATTATTAGACAAGTTTTTCCATCATTTGATGAAGGATTGTGAAATTTAAATTTAAAGTTATTTGTAATTTATAAAGTGTGCTAAGTTGTTCTTGAGTAGGTCACTATTTTGAAATTATTAGACTAGTGAGTTGACCAAGTCTTCATGGCTAGTGAGAGAATAGGTTTTTAATTGATTGTACCAATCTAAATCATCCCCTAAGAGTGTTTTAGCTAATTTGTTGGTAGAATAAAAGGTGTTAAGTTTAACCCAATATTTATAAAGGTTACCAAATGTTTCTAAATGCAAAGTGGGATCAATGGATCCATTACAGGTTATGGTGGGTATGCAACCCTCTATATCAATATTAGTAATTTTAAGTTTAAGAGGTTTATTTGATATATTTTTTATTATTTTATTGATTAGTGGTAGTTGTGGGATATGTTTGTCATGGGAATCCCTTAGGGGGGTTGGGGAGCATTAAAATTTTATGCTCCCCATGAAACCTGTTGAGGTTAATTTTGAGAATAAATGAGATGATTTTGCATCTACATCATCTAATTGACATTATTGGTTTGAAAAGTATGCATTTGATTAAGTGTTTATAATAGGATTTGGTTAGTTTGGGTAGCATTTTGACTAGTGCATGTAGTATGTGATGCATTAGTGTTAGTATTAATAGTTTGAGGTACATTATGAGTAGTAAAATGCATTGCACTAGTGGCATGAGTAGCATTTGTAGTAAAAGAATCACTAATGGCATAAGAAGAATTAATATCAAAAGATTCACTAATATCATGATTAAGGGGATGGGTCTTTTATAGAGGCCCACTAGAATTTGAACCTACCACGTTAGTAAAAATACTTGGCATGGAGGTTGAATAAGTCATAGAAGATGATGTCATAGTTTATGAAGGAGACATATTATAAGGAAAAGGTTGAGATGAAAATAAAGTGTTTCCCCTAAATCCATGAGAAAATGTAAGGGAGGGTGAAGGAGGTTCTTCTATATGAGGACCTATCATGAGATTATAAATGATTGATGGATCTTTTCCTCTATGTTGAGGGAATTCATTGATGAAAAAGAGAATTTTAGTTGTGTACTCTAAATCATGCTCATATTATAATGAGAATAAAGGGTTGTATATTGAGGATGAATTGGGAGGAGTCCCATAGTTAGTATTGAAAGTGGAAATATGGACATTACTTTCATCCATGGTGGGCGTTGTTATGACCAAATTTTACACCCTAGGAGAGTTTGTTCATGCCTCTCCAAATTTGGATAACATGGTATTACCTCTAGGTTTGTGGGTTGCCTATAGTAGAGGTAAACCTATAGATTAAAGGGCTAGCTCCCTTGATTTATCTTTTAGATTCACACACTACACTAGACCAATCACTATTAGGGGTGAAAATGGAAGAAGGGAACTAAAATTTACCTAAACTAATGAGGTGATATACCAAATATAAGTACATAAACACATTTACATCTTCACTAAGAAATAATTCTACTAAAACTAACCTCAACTCTATGACCTTATAGCATAAGTGTTTCTCATAGAGGTAGATTTTTATACATATTCAGAGGTGGGTGAAAAGAAGGTTTGATAATATAAGCCACTAGTCTCTCACACACTTTAATTACACATTAATAAATAATAAACTTTATGAGACTTGTTAGAAGAGATGCTACTTACACAATGCATATAAGAGTAGAATGGAACCAAGGACAAATAATCTTCATCACTTATCATACAAATACACTACTTGAAATACTTATGAAAGATGAACATAGAATAAATCACTTTATAACTTTATTCAAATTCAAAACAAGGTATCAAACCAATAGGGCTTTGCCATACTAGGTGTGTCCTAGATATAAATGTCAAAAAGGCTTGCATATATAGATCATAAGAGAAGAGAGAGAAGAAGGGAAGTTGAAGAGTCACAAGGCCAAGTGTAAAGCTATGAAAACTAGCTAAAATTCAAGAGAATGAAGTGGAAAATAGGTCAGGAAGTTGTCATGGACAAGTGTCCACCTAAATTTCATCATTCTCCCTTAAGGTAACATCAAGACTCTTCATTATCCTTCTTCAAACTATCTTGATGATGAGGAGTTAGATTTATTGTTAAAAACTACCATAAGCACTCTCTGTTTACAAAGTATAAATACTCAAATGTTTTAGGATACTAAACATGACAAATAAATATCTTTACCATGATATTTAGCCTTGAAATTATCAAACCATTAAAATATATTAGAAAACTTAGAAATAACATATCAAACTTAATATTTAATTTACGTGTGTGTGTGTGTGTGTGTGTGTGTGTGTGTGTGTGTGTGTGTGTGTGTGTGTGTGTGTGTGTGTGTGTAACCTAAACTAATATATAATATAATCCTTTAAAACCTTTAATTTGTCCCCAAATTATGAATTATCTATGTATGGAGTCTTCAATCTCAATGAAAATCCCACTAGTATGTCCCCCTTTTGAGGTGATGAATATATCCTATGAATTACCCCTCTCTAAATAAAATATTTAAACACATAGAAATAAGGTTTCATGTTATATTCATGTCAGGATCACCAATATGTTTCATGTTATTATCTATTAATTAACCTAAACAAGATTTTTAAAAAATGAATATTCATATTGTCTAAGATAATGTCTAAATTAAAAAGATCTAAATGTATAAGTAAATGTTTAGTTACACTTTAATATTTTTTATAAATGGCCAAGAATACTAGGATACTTATGTTTATATATTTATGTTTAGGTTTGATACTATGTTCAAGTGGTAAAAAGGACTGAAATTCGATCAAAAGTTGCTTAGATTTGGAAATCAATTGTCTATACCTTCTTAGATGGATATGATAGAATATGTACACCTATATAAATATGATTTTTTTTATGTCTTCCAAAAAACATCCCTATAATATGTGTCATACTACTTTGTCATAAATCATTGCATCTACTTTTGAACCATTATTTTATATAGTATTAAAAGCTTGTTATGTGCATATCTCCAAAATTTTGTCTTTCACTTTGAAACCCTAAATCCACTTTTGATGCTAGGTTTACCTAAAAAATGGAATGAAACATATGACTTGAGCTAACCCCAACCACCACTTACTAATTTATTAATTACTTCCAATGTATCTAATATTCCAAAGAGGGTTCAAACCATAGTAGCTCTCCTAGTTAAGTGTATGTGTGAAATAGTGATCCTTTAGTATTGATGAAACATCTAACTTATATATTGACACTTGAAAACATGTAAATTTGAATTTTATTGGGTTTTTTATACTTGACTAATTTATAATCTTTAGGGTTGTTCTTCTTAATGTGTATATGTATAATATTCATCTTGGTGGGTGATATATATATACTTGTTAGGTGGGAGGAGGCTTGAGACTATTTTGTATAAATATTTAACTCTTTGGGTAACTTGTTCTACACTAACATGAGAAATAAATGGGTTGACCCATATAAAATATTTTAATTTAATAAAATGACCATTATAAGGTGCTTAGACAGATCTTGCATAGTTGGATGGATTCAATAAATTAAAGTCATTTAAGTATGACTCAAGGAATCCATAAATTAGGAAATAGTGATATGGTGTTCAAGAGGTAGATTGATAAATATAATAATAATATTAGCATGGATTAATTAAATCATATAAGTAACTAATAGTAAATTAGGAAGATCCAACCCATAGAAGGTGAATGCTAGGAAGAAGTTGAGGAAAGATTCATATATGTGTGCACAATTCATGTATGGTAAAGATAGGTCAAGAATACCAATTTAAAGTTTATAATACCATATGTATGTGTATAATATTATAAATTTAAGTTAAACTTTATATTCCAAATTATATATACCCTTTAAGAATACTTAAATTATTATTGTAATCCTTATTTCTAAACTGCTTTATTAAAAGTGTATGTGTGGTGTGTAAACTTTGATGCCTATGCCATTTATGTTGTTTGGGCCATTAGGAATTTTGAATTATATGGGTAATTTATTTTGTTTGATTCATTTTTTTAGTCATTTATTCATTTGGGCCCTTTAAATCACTTTAATTATTTGTGTCATTTCATTTATTTAGGTTATTTGGGTCATTTAGTTTATTTATGTCATTTAGACCATTTATGATGTTTGTGTCATTAGGTTTTTTAATTTATTTTTTAAATTTTGGTTATTTATCTTATTTTATTCATTTATATCATTAGTGTCATTTATACCATTTATTATAACCACTCAAATTTAATCATTAAGTATTTAAAAATGTTTAATATTAACATCCTTACCCTACATGCTCTATTCACCATTTTGTTAACTTTAAATACCTATGGGATATTTCATAATCCTATTTACTAAATTTAAAATAATGTAAACATTATTCAAGAATCCCTATTATACTTACATACTCATGTCAACTAGATCCTATAAATCTCTCTTCTTTTGGTATAAGATCACACTAGGTAGATAGGACCACACTATGACCTTGTCCACTAGTGTCACCTTGTCCCCATGATCCAATTGTAAATTTTTAAAATTTAATACATTTAATTTTACCCCTCACACTTTTATCAAGGTAAATTAATGTAAATATTCAAAATATTCCTCTATATAATCACATTAATGCCTCTTTAAACACATCTACCAATCACTTTTAAATTCTATTGCACATTGAGAAAAAGAGAATTATTCTTTCCAATTCCAATCCTACTTTATCCTAAAACTCAGAGGCCAAGTCTAAACTATTTTTATTTTAGGATAAAATCACTCATTTTAAATCATTCAAATCAATCTATCTAGTTGAATTCATGTAGAAAATAATAATATTCATAAACTCACCCCAGGAGGGAGAACTACATTATCTTGAGACCCTTGTGGGCTATGTAGGTAGAACTTATATTATACAAGGTTTTATAAGGATATATCATTTCTTCCTCTTTCTCAGCTCCCCCCTTTATATTTTATTTTTGATTAGTTTATTGTGTAAGATCTAGGGTTTATATTTTGCAAGTTTTTCATACATCAAATTGGGACACACAGTCAGTAAGTAAATAATCATAGATAATCATAGGTGATCATGTATGAAAATTAGTAACATATTTAATTAATACATTTCCACATCAATAGACAATGCCATGATTTTACCCTACCCTCCTAGTGTATACTTTTCCTATCATAGTTTAAAATCCTTCTTTCAATTATGACATGATTTATAGGTCTTTCTAGTTAGTTTTCATCAATAGTTAGTCTACACAATCACCAATATATTAGATCAAAGTTACGTTTAAATATATTTTATCATTTTACTATTTATAACTCATTTCCAATTATGTAAATTATCGTATTTCATATTTAGATATGCATATTATGTATATCTAATTTAGACTTTAACAGTTTATTTATTCTTAGCATTTAATTATTAAATCAAAAGGAACATTAAACATTTTTTTGAAATTGATATTAAAATATCCACCAAGGAGGTAATTCTCAAGGTTGTCATCAACTCCTCATTTATTATTTCAAAATCTATTTGAATGCAATCTTATCACTTTACCCCCACCAATAAAAGTAGATATGTCTAGACCACAATCTAAAAAAATTACAAAAATGCATATTGTGACTACCATATATGTATTGGGCATTCCACGAATAGATGTTTCAAGATCAAACACAAAATTCAAGATCTTATTGATGATAAAATTATTGATATTTGTACACATATTTAAGAGGCTAAGCCACAATTAAATGACAATTAAAATCTCAAAATATAGAAATATATTTTTCCAAATCATGAATCAATAAGTAACAAGGATAAGTATGAAGTTCACTATGCATACAATTCTCATCCTCCCCATTATAAATATGTACATCCACTTGATATCACCATTGGTAAAGTTATAATAAAATAAGAATCATGTACTATGATTACATTTGATGATAGTTATATTTTTTATGATGATTTAGATAAACTTGCAATCCATATTCAAGCATATGTTGGCAAACAATCCATATATAGTGTTATGATAGAAAAGGGATCAAGTGAAAATGTGTGTGCCATAACACTCCTCTACTCTATTAGTTATACATAGTAATAATTACATGATACTCCTAGAGTTTTAAAATCATTTGATGGTCATACACATGATATTCTAGGGCATATAATATTACCCTTACAAATGGGACCTCTCATAGTGCCCACTCCATTATTAATCCTACCAAGCATTGGGGTCTTTGATATTATATTAGGATGCCTTCAGATACAAATTATTAGAGTAGTACCCTATACAATGCATAAATGTCTCAAATTTATTCAATGTAATCAAGTGGTCAAAATTCTAGGAATCCAATATGAATGCCTTTTGGAACCAATGATATTTAATCCTACAAAATAGTTGGAAGGTACATACATTAAGAAACATCATAATGAAATAGTTAATAGAACTATTCAATAACATATGACAAAATCAATTTCTCCATCTATTTATGATCATGATATAGTTATGCATGAGCATATATAGAATTAGTTTCTCTGATTTCCTATGAGCATGATATAGTTACACATGATCATAATTAGTTAGTTTCAAAGAGAATGATACATCCTCATAAATAGAAAATGGCATCTAAAAATAGGTATTCATATCCTAAGACACCATAGGTTATTTAGAATGCTTCAATAAAGGTATAGGTTGTTACATATTCTTCTATTATACATGAATATACATATTTATATGGTTATATGTGTAATGATTCGGATGGTTATATTAAAACATATGATCATAATTCAAATTTAGAGGCATTTATAGTTGTCACTTCCTCTTCATATGAAATCATTAATCATACAATGCAATTGGATATACATATGTCCATCCTCTTGATGATATCCTTGGTTAGAAACAACATCCTACTTCCTCCTAACCCACTGATTGGGTTGAATATTTTTATTATCTACTTGCATTTTATTTTGTAGATAGCCTTCTTTGGTATTTATTTTATCCTAAATTTTTGAGAATTTATTTATCCCTTGGATTTGATTTTTGCTTTAGGTACTTGCCTCTTAATTTTAAAATGATTTGAATAATCCAAAACATTTATCTTACATAGATTTTAATGCACATTATTTATGGCATGCCTATCATTGCATGTCTTTCATTGAACTTACATTATCACATCTATCTACTCCTACATTATCTAAGAGCAACCATAGTATCTTACCCATTGGGGGCATGTGCACTCTTATCTATATAAATCATTTATGTTACATTATTATGACTCTTTTCCACATACATTGGGGGAATATAGTTTGCCTACCTTTTCCCACCTTATTATAGATTATTTGAATCCCTCCTACTTTTATTTTTAAAGCCTTGCTTCATAGCACTTGTCACATCCTAATTTCTCTCTAAGCTGAATAATATTTTTATCCATGGATATTTCATGGTTATTGTTTGATTTACCATTGTTTAATTAAGGTTTATGTCATATGTGATTATGGGATAGTTATATGTTTTTTAGTTACATGTTGGTTGTAATTTTATATTTTGTACTTGATGATCATCTAAGTTTATTTATACAGTAGTATTTTATGGATATATATCATGATTCAGGATAAATACCTTCATTATTATGAGGTGGATATAAGATAGATCCATCCCTCAGAGTGTGATGGAGTTAGGGCATCATTAGAGAGGGTAGTGTAGATGGATATATTGGGGGATGATAGAGAAACTAGAAACCCATGCACACACCACAATAGACTAGCATGTTTTCTATTCATTACTTAAACTATATAGTTGTAGTATGTTTTTATTATTGTTATGATCTTATTTTTTGTATATGGTCTTGATTTTTTTTTGATAATCATGTCATTTTGATTTCACTAACCTAGTTATATTACTGCATTAATGAATGTTGATTATGTTGTGTTTGATTTGGTTGTTGAGTGATTACTTATGTTTATAAGGTTCTTAATATCATTTGTAATGGTTTCATAAACCTATAATAAGAGATTAATGAATTATATTTCTTGTTAACTTTAAAAAATGACATTAGTTAACTGGAATAATGAAATTTATGTTAGTGACAAAAGACAGTTATAAATCCTTACATTTAGGCAATAAACATGATACTATACAAAGTAAAATGGATAATTTCATTGTTTAATGATTATAGGGACTTCATTATGTTCAATTCTTGGATGCCATGTGTAAAAGTTAATAAAATATGAAAAATAATACATACGAGCAATGGATCTAGATATGATATCAAGGGCAAAGGCATACATGAAACTAACACAAGATATACGTGGGAAAACCTCCAAGAGAGTAAAAACTCATAAAGATTATTCATATTATGAGAAACTAACAAGTACCCAATATAGTATTTCTTCCTCTCACTTATTTTTTTCATTACATCTTACAATATAAACTCTTTATTATATAGGCAAGATAATCTGACCATTATAATGTGACCTTTTCCAACCACCACATTAATGGGTCCAACCTCTCCAAAGGTCATTTAATATATTTTATTATTTACTTACATGAGGTTAAACTATTGATAAATAATAAAATATATTATTATTTAACCAATGTAATTTAATGTATTAAGGATACATAAATAACACCACTTAATCATTAATTGTTATAATACTCCCCCTTAATTTTAAGTGGGGATAGATGCCATAATTACCTTTATAACAATGAAAGTATACTCCATGAGCCATCCACATGATGATTTTTAGGAGGTAACAACATAATGAAATTACACTCCATGAACCATCCACATGATGAGTTTTAGGAGGTAATACTTGAAGGAAACATCCTTCATGCCATAGTCATCTTTAATTGAATTATGCTATGTAAACATATTCGCCCAATGTTATTACATTATTTAACTATAGATACCCAAATTTATTACACTATGTAACTACAATCACATAGTCACCTTTAAAGTAATTACACTATACAACTATAGATACCTAAAGGTATTACACTAAGTAACCATAGTCACATAGTCACCTTTAAATGAATTATACTATACAACTATATATACCCAAAGGTATTTCACTATGTGCCATAGGCACCTTTAAATTAATTACACTATGTTACCCTAAACCACTTAGAGTGAGTTTAGGCTAGCATGATCATGAGACTACATCCCATAGTGAAAATACATCTCACAATTTTTCATGAATAATAAACCAAATATATTAGAGTCTTTTATAAGATAAGGACCTTCATACTACTATGTGTTGGGTACAATGTGGACTTCCATATCAAGTTTACCAAAATCACATAAAGTGATATATTACAATGCTTTACATTGAGAATAAATATAAAGAGATAGAAAGAAACACATGACCCACATGGTTGCTAAGAAGTGGAATTATCATCCACACTCCCCCTCAATGGCAACTTCAATAGGCCCAAGATTGAATGAACTTGAATAGGATTTAGTTCATTGGTGTTACATTATAATTTTCACCAAAGTTATATAATTTTGACTATCACCAAGAATGTTGGTACAATGAATAAATTCAACATGATGTTCTTCTATCATCCTTCATAGCCACAAAGCCTCTTTAGCAACTTCCACATGAAGTGATCCAAGTGATAACACCTACACTAAACATAAACATATATCCAAAAGTAGACTCGTCATAGTATGGTTAGAATCACAATAACTAAATAATTTAGAATAATCAAATAAATAATAATATAAACTAAAGTTTACCATTCTTTTTATATACTAAAGTATCTACTTCACTAATTTCCAATTATCCAAGTATGAATCTTGCATGAATCTAGAATCAAAACCCACAACTTATGAAATATCTATCCTAGTAATGGTTAGATAAAACACACTACCAAAAATATGTTTGTAAATAGGATTTAGCTTTATCACACATAATTTTTGGATCAAACTTTAACACAACCTTCAATAGGAGTATATGTAATCTTGCAATTAAGCATGTTAAATTTAAAAAATAGGTTATGTGATGCACAAACAATAAATTCATTAATAATATGATAATAAGTTATCCAAACATAATATATATTTATTAATAATAATTCATATTATAATTTTAGTAATGAATATGTCTTCTTCTTTTTAAAGTCAACATTACAAGTTTGTAGTTTATACTAAACTGATAAAAAAAGGTTTAGAAAGAAAAAAATTTAACATGTTTTATACTTGATTTTGTAATGAAAAAAATATTCTAGTGAATAAAAAATACTATTCACTTAGTTGATTTCAAAACAATTCGATAACATAAAGAATTGTAACAAGGGTGAAAGTTGCAAGTGTTATAAAAGTGGTCGCAAGTATCATAAAATGTGTTGCAAATTGCACTATTTGAC
>JARHVA010003302.1:0-50000 GCA_037957365.1 Torreya grandis
AGTGCTTGTGTATGGTAAATTTGTGAAGGAGATTCTTCCTAGTTTGTTGTCATTTTACTTGCCTCTTTGAAGGTTTTTTCAAACTAACTTGCAAGTCTAGATTAGTTTTCTACTTGGAACCTTTTCTATGAAATATTTATGCAACTAGTGAGATTGTGAGATTGAGTAAGCCATAGTTGTCTTTTGTTGATCCAATGTGTGTTTAAGTTTATACGAGTGTCTATTTAACTTTGATGTAACACCCTTTTAGATTTTGTAGGAGCCCTTATCCTTTTTCTACCCCTTTTCCCTGTGAAGCATTAGTTTAGCATTAGTTTTAGGTGAGCATCAAGAGGAAGTTAGCATTCTCTAGAGGTTCAACCCATCACAGGATACCCATAGCCTAGGGTTGTTCCCATTATGTATCGTAGTTGGATTAATCCAAGAGAACCCTCTCCAAGGGTGAAAATTAATCTTATAACAATTCTTCCACCTAGACACTACTGTCATAATAAAGACAATAACAAAACATGTCATTAGTGCCCTAATTTTGGCACTACTATCATTTCCCTCTTTTTCCACAAAAGATATATTTTCAAATTTAAGGCCACCTAGGGTCAGCCTAAATCACTTTTAACACCTGTAAAAAACACCAAAATAGTATATATACATGAATTTTAGCCTTCTAATCACTAAATGGAAATGAGATACCAAATTACACATACAAACTCAGAACAAATTATGCATAATTAAGGTTATCAATCCCTATTATGTCCTAATTATGAATACTACAAAAAATAATAGTCTTAAGCTTAGATTACTTAGATTTATAGTCTTAAACACATTCAAATCACTTAAGTCTACAATCATACTAGGTTCACTTGCACTTTCACTAACACTTAGTGGGGAGAACTACATCAGGCTTGATCCCTCTTTAGAGTATTGGTATGTAGGTAACTCTCTATCATTATGGGTGTTGAGGATGTTTAGGCTACTTCAATAATAACACACTTAACTTATTATATCAATAAAATTCCCTCATAACATGGAAGATTAGGTTTTTATCATAGAATCAATCAAAGTAGGTCATCTATAGGGCTATATAACTTATGTGTGTAGGAACATGCTGACAGATCTAGATGTAGGTGCATCCAAAAGCTCAAAAAAATTCTACATAGAGGACACTAGTACTATATGGCACTACTATTTAATAGGGTTTTTGAAACCTAGATCCTATTTATGACACTCAGACCAACCTCTATCTCAGTTTTTAGCCTTCAGATAATCCGTCTCAATCATTTCCAACTAAGTTCTCATTTACATTATTTATTTATATTTTTATAAAGGTAAAACTTAGTCAATTCTATAATAGATCAGTGACTATATTTATTGTATATTTTTAACTGATTTACTATACTCGGCTCTTTAACAACATATGATTTACATACACTAAGTCTTAAAAGGTTAAAATAAATAGTATACAAAAATTAGAATTTTTAGACTATGAGGGATTCATCTTGCTTGTGCACTCCACTCCTATAGATACTCAATCATATATACACTTGTGTAAAAATAGTTACAAGATCTACAAAAAATCAAAACATAAAATGGGCACTCTACATAGTACAATAGGCATGATATGCATTCATGACCAAGATAATACTTTGTAAAATTTAGAATTATCTTTGCCAAGTTTTAAATTTTCAATATTTTATAGTTTGAATCTAGATCCATTTGTAATGGTGTGATTTATATTTTTAAATTGAGCCAAATTTGAGCTTAGTTACACTCCATGTCTTAGTTGCACTTTTGTGATCCATGTATTGGTTCCCAACTTTTTTTTTCAATTTAGCAAGTGAGTTGCATGAGAACTTAGTGATGCTCAATATTTTAGTTGCACTTTAATGAACAAATTTATTGGTTCCCATCTCTTAGAAAATTATAGAGTAATCTATGAGAGTTGAATCATACAATATTCTTAAATCAAACATCTTCATCGATTATTTTAAATTGATACTTTTTCACTCTCAATTTTCCACATGTTCAACACTTTTCCACATGCCTCAACAAGGGGGCATGCACATCTCCATGACAAATACAAATTGTGTATACACACTCAAGTGTTTGAATTTCCTTTATGTTATTAATTTTATGCATCACTAGAATAAAGCGGGGTAAATGTAGACACAAAATTTAATCAATAAATTCTTGGAAATGCTTGTCCTTGACATTTTTACATTGCTTAGTTGATATGCCATTTTGATAACCCAAATCATTATGGAATCCTTCAAAGTCTTGAAATTAATAACATATTCTTTCCTATTTTCATTCCTATTCAATAGATACTTTATTTTCACTCTTGTTTTAGAATCCTTTGTCCTTTTAATACAAGAATGTGCTACGTAGACATGAGTGCACTATGCACTTGTCTAGTATTGTAGGCTTGTCTCCCATGTTATAATGGATATATTTTCAAAACAACACACTTCCTAACAACTTTCCCAAACATATCAATAGGCTAGTTATCCAAATATTATTTAAATATTTCTCTATATAGGCACATCAAGGGTCACACTTGAAAGGACCTAACACTCTCTTATGAGGCACTTATCTTTTTGATTTCAAAAGCATTTAATTTATAAGTAATGATCCATATTACAATTGTTGATTTAATTGTATATTCCATTTTCATGTTTAAAATTTTTTATTTCAAGTTTGGGACATCCCTTTTCAAGAATTTTAATCAAAATTTCTAGTTACATTCATATCATCTTCCCTAAAGGGAGAACTACATCAGCCTAAGGCCCTTTGGGCTATGTAGAAAACACTTAGTCAACAAGGGGTTTTTTGAAGATAACTCCACCACTCCCACTTCCCCTATTTTTACCCCTTTTACGTTTTATTTATTTTTGTGTGCTTTTCTAATATTAGGGTTCTGATTTTATATGTCTTCCACACGTAAATTCAATATTTGCATAGAAATAAGTCGCATATAGACATAGGTGAATAAACCTAGATTTTTATATCTAGTGCATACTTTGACATGAAAAATTCATAATACATAAAAAAAAACACACTATTCTCATTGTATGCATTAAAATATGCTCACCATGATAATTTTAATAATTACCACTAATATAGCCTAATTCATGTATTTCTTACATATATTCACCTTTGGCCTAACACCCATACCCCATTCCTACATCCCATAAACCTTTAACCCATCCTAAAACCAATTAATCTCTTCATTATACCTCTAAAATATCCTATTACCTACTAACCTACCCACTAAACCCACTAGCCAATTTTAAACTCAAAAATATCCTAACTACCCGCCCACCACCCTACACTAGCCTTCCCTAAACCCTATGGGGAGATTTCTAGAATTGGAGGATTATATAAATCTCTCCAATTTATCCCCTTCCTCTAGAATTTTTCTATTCTAAATATTTACATGGAATTAAAAATTCCTTGGAAATTCCTCAACCATAGATCTTGATGGCCCAAATTTAAAGTTGGACCATAGATCTTCCTCCCATATGCTTATAAAACTAAACCTCTCCTCTACCCTCATGACTAATGAAAAATCAACTATAAATCCATTAAGCTCTCTTATCAAGCATCCATACTATCCTTCAATCATCCATCAAATCCCTTATCCATATCCATATCTTTTTAGAAGGCATTATCAATCCATCACAAGCAATCCAACAATCAAGATCTTCAAGTTCAATCACATAAGATTTAATCCTAGAATGGAGATATGAGAAGGTAAAGAGGATGGTAAGAATGTGTTATTGACTCTTATTTATCTTCTCTATCCTTTCCTATTAGTTTCGTTATATTTTGGGTTGTTTTCATTTTGATAATATTACAAGAATCTCAAATTTGGTGCACATATTAGCAACCACGATGGGATCCCCACCCCTATTTAGGATAATACTCTTTCTAGAATTGTTTTAATTAAGTGTAGGAACAACTGGATTTGGAACAAAGATTAGATTTTCAATTTTTGATGTGTTATAGGCAAGTAATAGGATTGAATTATTAGTGGTGATATCATAGTCATGACATTGATAGTCTAAGTAGTGATATTGATTAAATAGGCTATTAGCGATTAGAGTCTATCAAGGTTTAAGGTTTTGACAATACCATGACTCTACCAATCATGGTATTTCCCTATGAATTATAGAATCAACATTTCCAATGGTGATATTATCATATCCCATAATACACCATAGATTTTGAGATCATTTATACTGACTTTATACTATCTTTTAGGTGTGTGTTTCTCTATGTGTAGGATGGAAAGTAGTTCTCCTGAAGTCAAGCTATTTGGACATATTCAATAATCCTATGACTCCTTGAATAGCGAGGTTACCTAGTAATAGTGATATTGTAGATTCCAGTAGTGGTATTTTTAAAATTGATAGCTAGGTCTATAACATACTTTATCTTTGATAACATTATACCTATGTAGGTTGTTTGCCTCTTGCTATTGAGTCTATGTGTAGGATAGGAGGATGAATAATCTCAAAATCAATAAGAATAACTTTACATATATTTGACAAACCCATGAATCCTTTAGTGATAGGATTGACCTAGTAATAGCAAGATTGTCATTCCTAGTTATGGTATTATATAATCATCAAAAACTGGTAAAATACTACCCTTGTTTCTTTTAATTTATAATTTATAAAGTTCTTAAGTGTTGATTATTAGGGAGGTGATGGTATATAAATGGTAAGTCTGAAAGCATTCATTTTTTCTAATGAACTTTCTTGCAAACATTCCTTCATATAGTCAATTAGACCCCCATTTATATCTAAAAACAATCTACTTATAAAGGGTGTTTTCTGTTTGGTAAGGTTTTGGTAAAACATAACAGTAAGAATATTATTTGGAGATTAATCATATATGTTGGTTTAGCCCCATATTTCAATATCAATACTCCCTTAATCGTGGGGTTTCCTTGGAAATAATGACATTATCATCCCAAGTTACAGCTTTACAGTTTAGTATAGTTAGGGCTAGTTTTTAAGTTTTTATAATTTTATGATATTTTCATCATAAATAATTGTATTTAAAACAAATCCCTATAATTATTTTAATTTGATAGACTTTTTTTTATTTTAGAACATACATAGACTATTTTTATTTAGATTTGCAATATCGCTAGTGAGACTTTTCTATCAATAGTGATTTTGTTAGTGTAAGTAGTGGTATTGTCTAACCATATCAATTTTGTGGATAATCAAAGTGGTTAGTTGGTAAACCCACCATTAGCTTCTTGTGGTATTGATATCTCAGTATCAGGCTTGTGTATTCTGGTCATGGTATTGCCCTATGTACTTGTGGGATTGTAGGAACTTGAAAGATTGTTGAAGTTTGAGTTGCTAACCCTTTTCTTGTAGGTTCTTTAAGGATTTATAGAACCCCAATCAGATATCTAACCTTTGTGATATAAGGGAGGGGGTGCCACTTTGCCATTTTTGCTTTAGATTTTATTTTTTTAAAATCATTGATTTAGATAGATCATTGTCTTATTTACTTGTAAATACTTATTTTCTTGTTGTGTGTGTTTTGTAAATAATTTGTCATATCATGTAAAATGTCACATAGGTAATTAGAGAAATTAATTAATTTTATCATGAATTTTTCTATTTTTTTATCCCTCCCTTAGGATAGCATGTGACATGGATTTCATCACCACGCACGTGGCTTAGTCTATAGGGGTTAGTGTAATGGATTTCACCACAACACTCTAATAAAAACTTCATGTTCTGGTGGAGTATAAATATAAGGAGAGTTGTCATTATGGCCTAAGTAGAATTCCCCATAAAGGATTATGTGGAGTGAGGGGTGATCAAACCCATATACCTAGGGTAGTCAGATAGCCTCCTACATGGACTTGGGCTCCAATGTACCATTGAATATATATTGGACTACCCTAGATCCTTTTATAAACCTTAGTGTAGGTGAATATAGCCGTAATAGGTGATCCAATATATGAATTAGAAACAATGCCAAAGTGACCATCAAGTGCAAGCAAGGTCAATAGGGTTTGGTCAATTTCGTAATGGGTCACCAGCCTACAACCTCACTTGTATAGTTGTTAGATGGTGTGGGAATCACATTACACTCCCATATAGTTTACTAATTAGGGTTTTAATGTATGCATGTTGTTTGTGTGTTTTGCCTATACCTATTTTGTTTGTTAGTCAAGTCTACCGCACCCATAATTTTTATGTGCATATCTTATAAAACCTAATAGGATCACTTATATCATCCCATCATATTTTCTTCATCTCCTTCCTTCATCTCATCATTCTTTCATCTTAACTATCCATATTCTATCGTCATTTCATATCATTTAATTTAGTCCACACCCTTTTCATTCCTCATCAATTTCCACATAACATCTTTCTCCATTAGTAATTTGTATATTTTGACAAACTTTTGACCATCATATTCCCTCCCCCATACTCACACCATATCATCCCATCATTCTATACTTAGCCAATAGTGTTTCTTATGTCTACACCTATCCCATAACACTTAGTATCCCTTACCTTTTGTCATATTCCTTTTGACCATCACACTTCTAAATCTCCTTTTATCCATATCATTTCTTATATTTTATCCACACCTCGTAGGATCTATCTCACTTAACACCATCATCTTTTTACATCTTATGCATTATAATTATACCCTTATCACACTTTTATCCATTTGACACATATTATTTCACCTATATCCATTCCACAATATTTTTATATTCACATCTTATCCATTTCACATCCTTCTCTATTTTACCACAATCTTATCCATTTCATAACACCTTCCTTCTCAATTTGTCTTATATTAGTCATCCTATATATATATCTCATACCATCCCACATATAGTGTTTATCCCCTTGTTATTCATTCTCTCCATCATCTATTTCCTTTACACTTCCATCTCATATATATACCCCTTTCACCAATCCACACACACCATATTAGGCCAAGTATTTACCTACATCTATAGTTCCATATATAATTATCATCTTTCTCACTTTTGTAAATTGGTTTAGAACATCTCCATTTCATCATATACACCATCCATCACATTTTATTGAATTTTTATTTCTCTATAACCCACATTTTACACCAACCATCCACTTATCCCCCATCTTATATTTATATATCATCCCATTCCCTCACTTATTTTGTCCTCATAGCTCATTTATTTATTTAATATTTCATTTCTTATATCATCACATTTTATTATAATCTATTCCTCACATTCACCTATTCATCCCTCCACCTCATATTATCATTTCATCCATCTATCCTAACTTCATCCATATTATCCTCATATCATCCTAATAATCTATCATCATCATTATATCTCTATAGTCCATCCCCCATGACTAGTTATTCATCCCACCTATATTATTCTTATATCATCCTATTCTCTTTATAACTACCTTATACATATAACCTATTCCCCCACCCATTCTTTCATCACTTCATTATATCCTATTGTAATTATTATTTACTCTAAATCCATCTTTCATATCAATTATCCATGTCACCATATCCATATAAGTCCACCTTTCATAACCATCATTTACATTATCTATATATTATCCTATTTCTTTAAAATCCATCATAATTTATTTTCTTTATCCTTGTATTATCACAACTCATTATAAGTATTCCATTCACATAGTCCATATTTCATCCATCCTAATCACGTATTAACCCATCTTTCATATTTAGTGTCCATTCATCAACTCATATTATTATCCCCATAATCCATCCCATTTTAATTAGTCTATCCACATAGTCTATATTTTACACATTATTACCTATTAGTTCAGCCCACTTTTCCATATATCATCCTATCATCCATATAATTTATCTCTTCCATCTTTTATATCCTCTAATAACTTCCCATCTCATTTAATTATTCTATCCATATAACTCGCCATACATATCCACTATCTATATTACCCTAGATATCTTTTTAACACTCCCTTATTCTTACCCATTCGAAAGCTCATCCCATCCCTTTTGATTATTAATCCCATCATCCTTCCACATATATCCTCATAAAATCCATCCACATTCAACAAGTCAGCTTATGTATACATTATCCCATACCACTTTGATTTTGAGCTTTTGAACATTCCACATCTATCTTAATAATTCTATATCCCATATTGCACTCTCATTTATTATCACTTGTATATATTCATCCTTTCATAAACTATATATAATCACCTCTCATCCATTTTATCCTTGTTCATTCCCATTTAATCCAAATCCACCTCTCCCATTCAGTTATCTTGAGTAGGTGCTTTTGACCAAATCCTCACATCACATTTCATACATAACACATCCCTATCATCCACTCCTCCCATCTTCTTTATAAATACTATTTTTAGTCTAAAATCTAAATTTTTTGGTGTTCACTCATTATTTTCAAATCATTAATTATCCTCCCTTGACTTGAAATTATCATAAGATATCAATCTAACACCCATCACTATCCTCATCTCTATCAAGTATCTTTGTCCTCTAGCACCCATCAACTTATCTATCTTCTAGTTGACAAAGTTATTTTATCCCATCACCTTTTCTCACACTTGATAGATTGGTTTCTTACAATACTTTATCTTGTGGTAATTTTTGGTCATCTCATCTATCTACATCCTCATCTCTGACTACTATTAATATAACTTTTATCCCAAAGTAAGTATTTGAAAACTCCTAACTTCATCTATCACATTTCATCCTCTTAACCTTTCACCATGGTCATCCAAACATGATCTCAACTTCACCTTGGTCAAGGCTCTATTCAATATAACAATATCATGGGATAAATAATGGATCCTAATCAGGAATATGATGAGAACCATAGTGACATGCATACACCTCAGACAGAGAATGAAAGATACAACCCCATCCATAATGATGATGTCTGAAATCTCATAGACCAATATTTATACAAAAACCATGATCAAGTACTACAATGATCCATAGAAATAGGGGGCACCTTACCACCTACCTTTGACCATACCCTCTTAAATAATATAATCTACCCAATGAGACCAAATTCACCTCATCAACATGCTCATCATAATCCTTGAGAAGAAATAGAAGTGGACCATGGATTCATGGATGAAGAGGAACACCAAACACCCCTCATTAACAATAATATTGAGGCTAATAGGAGACAAATTACAATTGAAGACCGCCTAGATCAACTCACACAATAGATTAACCTCTTGCTTCAGAATCAATGACCACCATCACCAAGATAGAATAATCCCAATAATACTAATACCACTAATAATGATAATAATATATATAATGCCAAAAATACCAACAACCTTAGCCATACCAATAAGATCACTAAAAATATCCACCACACTCATATCCCATAGGATAGTCACAATCAGACTACCAATCCTCTTAGGGATCCCACCTTTTCCCAAGAATAGAAGATGATAAAAGAAACCCTCAAACAAATGGATCCTTGATCCCAAGCCCTCAAATATAGGTATGAAGATTTATGCTAATCACCATTAGATATCAGCATCTTGAAAATTCCCTTCCCCTCACACTTTGAAGTACTAAAATTTAATAAATATTTGGGAAAGGGAGATCTAAGAGACCATGTACAGGTGTTCTATGTAGCTTGCCATGAAGTAGCCTACAAAGATGTTTATCTATTAAGGTTATTCCCAAAGAGTATAACTAGGCCAACATTGGAATGGTTTATGCATCTTCTCAAAGGGTCAATCTTAAGCTTTGGAAAATTAATCAATCAATTTGTCAAACATTTCTCTTTCAATATATAATATGACATTTTTATCATTGATCTTTACAACACAAAATAATGTAGTGGGGAAAGCCTTATCTACTTTTTGTAAAGGTGGCATAGTTTGGCAAGTCAGTTGAGATGTAGTGTACCTGAAAAAGAACTAGCCAAAATCTTTGTGGACAATCTCAACATAGAGTTAAAATACCAATTGAAACTACAGTGTGCTAAAAATTTTAATGAGATCATAGTAAAGGGGATGTAGATCAAAAAGGCCCTTATCAAAAAGGGAACCATCAAATTATTCTCCTACAATGAGCACACTTCAAATACAAAGAACTCCTTTTTAGGCAAACCTAAGGTCTTTAATAATAATAATAATTTTTTGGGTGATGGAGTGACCAATTCCAAGGTACAACATGTATAAAAAATCCAAAGGAAAGGCCCCAAACAATGCCCTAATATCTATATTATCAAATTTCCACAAGGCAAGCTTAAGCCTTGCATAGGTAAAAACCACTAATAAACTTAGGAGTTCTAATAAAGACAATCTTGGAATAATTATCTACTGCTAACATGATTACTCTACTTAAAATTCAACTGGTGGATAATCATCAACCTAAACCTGATTGGTACCATGAAGATAAGTTTTACAAATATCACTAGGTAAAAGGACATGATACAGAGCAATGTATGAAATTAAAGAAATATATCTAATACCTAATTAAAAGAGGTGATATTGAGATTGAAAGATAAGTGCCATCAAACAAATCAGCAAATCAGCACCTTAGCATTTATAAATATCCTCTCCCAAAGCATGAGCAAAGGAATCAGAGACCCCAACAGGACCAAGGTCAGACATCATCTTCTAATTACACTAATTATCATAATGTTCCCTATAATTACATTCATACCATAAAACTCTTCAAGATTCAAGAGCCCACTCCACCTCCATCTCTCATCCTAATAATAAATAGGGCCATAGTTGATTGTGTTGTTACTACTTATAATAAAAACTCAAGTGGATATAATAAAACTTATGATATTATTCAGTAATTAGAAGATAACCCTACTCAAATTTCCATAATGAAGATCCTTAAGACATTTTCCTTACATATGTAAATATTAAATCAATTACTCAATGATTTAAAAGTACCTAGTGACCTAGATATGAATCAGTTCTAAGTACTAGTGGTACATCTATCCCCCTCTCAGTAAATAATTTTTAGCACCCAATATCTACCTCTAGCTAGCCCACATCACAACTACCCATTTTATATTGAATTCAATATCACCCATCACCCATCACCACGTCTCCCCCATCCTAATAGATGGAGGATCTATGCTAATTTTTTGCAATCTAGACTTCTTAAAGAAACAGGGATATTCTAAATCATCACTTGGGCCCACCCTAATAATGATAAAGGCATATGATGATAATGAAATGACATCAATAGGGGCTATATATCTTCTTATTTTTGTTGGAATTATAATGCATCACACCTTAGTACACATAATAAATGTGGACCTACCATATAATATGTTACTCATGAGGCCATGAATCCATTAAATGTAAGTTGTACCATCCACCCTTTACTAGTGCTTGAAATTCCCACATCCAAGAATAGAGGTCACCATTCTTGAATTTATTAACCATCATAGCTATCAAATGGATCAATATATATCCTCATCACCATATTTCAGCACTAAAAATTCTATCCTTAGTCTGACAACTACCAAATATATCTCTCCTAATCAGCTGGAGTCCACATCTACTCCAACACCTGATCTCACCAAGATAAAAATCACATCCACTAGCTATGGATAATATGAATATAAAACCTTTTACATTGGTAATCTCCCCTTATCCCCATGTAGTTATGGGTCCCTAGGTATAAAGAAGAGCAATCCCATCAAATATCAATTTGGACCAACATCTTTTGAAAGCACAGGGTTTTTATTTGAAGAGTAATTTGAAGATAGGGATGATTCTTGGCCCATACCATATGATGAGGTCTTCATCTTTTCCAAACAAAATTATCCCAAAGTTTAGTGAATGATGGAAAATATAAACTACAAAGGAAGAGGACTAGGAAAATAGGAACAAGGTCGACTAGACCCTATCACAGTTCAAGAGAGTTTATCAAATTTTGTGTTAGGGTACAAACCATATGATGATGATCCAACCAATATCATTGTGAATTCTCTTTTGACCAATGAGTCATCTCTCCTCAAGGAAGACATCAAAATAGGCTCTGTCTATTATCACTTCAAAGAGCTTATTGCCACAAACATTTTCCTCGACACCACTATATCCATCATCAATGTCTCCCTTCATTACCCATCCCTCATAGACCAGGATTCAAAGTAAGAGCCCAGCTTTGATACCTTTCAAAATGATAAGGCCATTTTAAAATTCATGGGAGCTCAAAATTTCATGCCATCTAGAGACCATAAAAGGGGATTTTCCATTAACCTATGTGAATCAGTATATTTTGGAGAGCAACAATAATCCCATATTCAAAGTGATGAGGAATATTTCCAAGAAGAAGGAGAATTTGACAAAGAAATAGATGAAATTCCACATAGCTCCTTTGTGCTAGGATACTATTTTGAAATTGACACTAAACTACCATGTTGATTCATTTTTAATAATCCAAAAATCTCATTGCCCCCTTATTTACTAGATCAATCACCCTCTCTTATTAAGGAGGTAATTGAAGTTAACATTGGAACTGACAAGCATCCCAAGATAATGAAAATGGGGGCATCTCTTACAACTAAGGAATGTGAAGACTTTATTGAAATATTATAGGATTTTATTGATGTATTCATATGGAGCTACTCTGACATGCCAGGATTAGATCCTTCTCTAGCGGTACATCACCTAGTTGTCCATCCCAATGCAAAACCCATTAAATAAAAACTACAAAAAATGCATTCTAAGGTGGTGTTATTAGTCAAGGAAGAATTACATAAATTCCTAGAATCTAGATTCATCCACCCTATTAATTACTCAAATTAGATCTCTATAGTCATATAAATGCAAAAATTGGTAACTTGAGCATAGTTAAAGACACCCAAACCATAGGTCCCTCTTGCTTGCTCTCATGACCCTCTTAAGCATTTTTCCATTTATTCTTATTCATCTGTAGCCTTCCAAACTTGATCCCAGCTAAACTAGACCCATTTTTCCATGACTAATCCATCCCCCTAAGTCTTTTTAGATAAGAAAATAGCAC
This sequence comes from Torreya grandis, assembly GCA_037957365.1. Lineage (NCBI taxonomy): Eukaryota > Viridiplantae > Streptophyta > Pinopsida > Cupressales > Taxaceae > Torreya > Torreya grandis. The sequence goes on from JARHVA010003302.1 coordinate 13,036, forward strand.
CACACTTGGACTATATCATCAGTGTCACTCCTTTCCACTTTTGTCACTCATGTCTAAGTGCATTTTTAGCCTCAATGATCAACTTATTTTGATTCCCCATCCTTCTCCTTATCAGCCTAATGTGAGTAAATTTAACACATGACCAATATATCCTTATAAAATCCCATTTAAAGATCATTTGGAAAGAGGTTGGAAAATACCACTAAGCAATCAAGAATACAAGCAAGACTACTCAAGTAATCTTCCTTATTCTCTACATATAGCCAACCAATATACTTACAAGCTTATTTAAATCCTTACATCAGTCCCTAACTACCTCAAGTACATCTAGTTTAGCATTTTTCATATTCATATACTTAATTTCACAAATCACACCGAGTGAGAGAACTACATATGGCTTAATCCCTCTTCAAAGTATTGGTATGTAGGTAGCATGCCCACACAAGGGGTGTGGATACACGTTCAGTGCATATTTCACACACTAACCTCCCTTCTTTCTTGAAATTGGTCAAATCATAATGTAGTATAGGGTTTGAAGATAAAATCTTATCTACAAGGATCTCTACAGACTTTCAACTATCAAAACTTCATGGATAGGGTAACACAGACCTAGTGAATAAAACCCAAAAAGCTCAAATCCTTAGGAGAATAGTAGCAGAGGTGGACTATAACACCAGTTCTACTTCTATTCACTTTTGGTGCTCTTGTCCAATCATAAAATGAAGGTTAGATATTAGTTTGTGATAGTGTCCCAGTCTTGTACAGTGAATATAAAACCCTATCTCAGTTGTATCAGTTAGTTTTCGGTGAAGTCTTATTTTCTCCCTCTTATTACTATTTTTAGAAAGGTCAAAATTTTAATCTGAATTACACAAATTAGTATCTTAATCATTGCATATTTATTTATTGATTTTACTACTTAGACCCTTTAACTAAATTAGGAATAATACACCAATATTCCCAAAATTGTTAAATCATTTGGTGAACCTTACTTTGTTTACACATAAAACCCTTATAAACCCTAGGATAAATTTCTTACTAATTTTTTCCATATTTTTTTAATTTTTTACCTGCATAATTAAATAAAAAATTAGCATTAAATTATAAAAATTTCATAGAAATTTTAAAATAATTTTCTTTCAAACCCTAGTTGCCCATACTAGGTCCCAGTATTTTCCCAATAATTTTCCAATAAAATTCTGATTTTTTACTAACATATTAAAATCAGAAATTCACTTCAAATTTCAAAATTTCAATAGTAATTTTCAAAAATATGTATTTTTCAAAACCCCAGTTTCATATACTAGGTCTCTTTAAATCACAAATTTTCTAATAAGTTTATGATTTCTTACTTGCATACTTAACTCAGAAATTCACTTTAAATTTCAAAATTTCATAGTAAATGTCAAAATATTTATCTGTCAAAACCTAATTGCCTATACTAGATCCAATTGCTTCTTGAGGTATCACCTTACATCTAAAATCATATTTCAAAAATAGATCTCATGTATTTACACATATTTCTTGCATTTCTTGAAAACAATAATGAGACCATACTTGGTCCTATCATGTACATGAATGATGAAGTTTACCATGTGTCAATACAAAGCTTTATCCTTTGCATCTCATGCCTACTTTTCATAATAAGGAATGATATTACAATATTTATTGCTAAAAATGTTCAAGATTTCAATATTTCTTTTACATATTCTCTCTCTCATGAGAAATAATTTCCAACTCTATTTTGCTAAACATGTTAGAAATATCATAGCACATGTCAAAGTTTTTTATGTCTTTGTGCACCAATTCATGCTTTCTATCCCTTGATTTCTATCTCTCATATGGAAACAATTTCAAGTTTATCATGCAAAACACATATTAAATGTCATAGCACATGCCATAATTTCTTATGCATTCATACAAAAATTCATGCTTTCTATCCCTTGCTTTCTATCTCTCATATGGAAACAATTTCAAGTTTATCATGCTAAACATTTTAGAAATGTCATGTTACAAATCAAATCTTTCTATGCATTAGTGCATAATTACATGCTTTTTATCCCTTATTTTCTATCTCTCATGTGGAATGTTCTTAATAAGCATATTGATATACAACTTATAACTCCAATTACATGCATTTTATCCCACATACATGGTTTCTACCTAGAGAATCCATTGCATAAGCTAACAACCACCTATCAAGTTTCAATGTCATAGTTTTCTTCTCCTCCTCTCCCCCAAGAGGGTGATAGCTACTTTCCCTCTAGCTAGGTTCATGCTATCACCCCTCCAAAAGGTGAGGCAACCTATACTATTGTTCTTAATGCATACATTCAGCCCATATCTTCTTCAAAACCTATTCAACATATGTGCTTACATGTTCAATCAGAAGCAACTAGGGTTTGCACTTGTGAGATTCTAACATATCAAATCATTAGTATGAGTAAGATATTTTCAGATTTACAAATGAAAAATTATCTATTACATGAAAAGATCACAACATTGGAAAATCAAATTATAATACAAAAGCCTCAAAACCACCCTAGTGTCAATCATGTATATTCACCTTCACCTAGTCAATTGGTTGCATGCAATGTTACATATAAAAACACAAAATCATAACAAAGTAATTCTAAAACTAGTTATTCAAAAATCATTCAAAGATAAAATAATAGTTCAAGTGAGGTAATAAGGGCAATGATTAAATCTAAGTTGATAAAACTACCTCCTCTATATCTAGTGAGAAGATCCAGATATTGTTGTGTATATCATAGAATACATGGGCATCACATAGATTCATGTTTGGCATTGAAACAACATATACAATAGATAATTGCTAATGGGGACCCTATACAAGGTAAATTAGTTAAGCAATCCATAGTGACACATGAACACATTTACAAAAGATCAAATTTAGAAACAGTAAAAAGTGGTTACCAAAGCATAACTTAGAATAACAAAAGGATCAAAAATCCAAATCTGAGCAAGAAACAGTACCACAAGCATAGGTAAAGCACAAAAAATATGCAAATCTACCTCTCAAAAATGAGGCTCAAATTTAAAATTAGTATGGGTTTGGTCAAAAATATCTACAATAGTTTGAATATCAAGGGCAAGGGTTGGGCGAGCATGCTCAAGGCATCACTACTCTTCTAGAAGTTGATAATCTTCATCACCAAGGTTTGGGATTTATTGAACATCCTAAGGAAAATCATTCACAAACATAATTTATCAAAATAAAATATCTTGATACAATAAAAGTCAACACCCGCATTCCATTGGTTCAAAATCAAGATGATAATGATGAGTGGAATAATATAGGTTGTTATGATTTCCAAGATACCAAATATGAATTTGAATATTCAAATTCATATTCACATCCATTCCCTCATGCTTCATAATCATGTATGATTCCTTTATTTGATATAATACACCATGATACGGAGTCTCCCATGAGACTCATTGATTAGTATCATCTCTTCTCAGTATTACTTCTACATAGTTTCTTTTTGCTTACTTCTACATAGCTTCTTTTCAATATCTTATATATAATTTCCTTATGATTAATTGTACATAGCTCATATCAAAATTTTAAAATATAAAAACATGCAAACATATCAAAAACACCAAAAATATTTTGATTATATGCATTATCCATGCTTTAAATTTCTACTGCTATGTTAGACTTACATTTATTATTTTATGCTATTGTTTGTCGATTTATCTACATTACCATGCTTCACTTTATATCCTTTAAGTGTGTTCAGTGACATACAGCTCTTTTATTACTTCACTCTACCCATTGAGGTGGTATCCTACTTCTACATTCGAGACATCAATACATATACCCACTGGGGGCATCTTCTATATGACTACACCATCCAGGTTATGTCATTCCTACACTACACACTATAATTATCATGTTGATATACATTATTTACTATCTTACACATATTACTCTATCAAAACTCACTAATATATAGCATTTGTGTATTTCCTAGCATATACCTAGTCTTGTACTAACATGTATTGCATACTTTACCTCTTGTTTTGATTAGTTAGATGTGATTGTATTTCTAGCATTCACATGATTTCCTTCCTTGCTTTGTGTAGCTAGATGTGATTGCATTTCTTAGTTCTTATTTATCTCCTACATGTGCCTTAGGACATTTTCCAATGTCCTTTGCTTCTATTCATGTGTCTGCTTTAGGACATTTGTCAATGTCCTTTACATGTACTCTTCTATGTGATTGTGGATTTCATACCAACCTTGCTTGTTTTAGTTGTATGTGTATGTAGCATTTCAACATGCCTTGTATACTTGCTTTCTAGTTTGAGTGACATGTGTTCATGCCCCTTGTTTTCTTGGCCCCTTGGCACCCTTGTATGCTTCTTGGTTCTTGCCTTGTGTGCTTGTTTCTTGATTGCTTTTTGATTGTTTGCAATGCCATGATCTACATCATATATTATATTGCTTTTTTAGATGCCATGATGGACATCATGCTATATTCCTCCTTAAAAACTAACAACTAACATATAAACAACTAACCAAACTTCCAATTCTAGTTTAGTATATTTCGTATGCTATTACATTTTCATATCTATCTAGGCATACCCTTATTGATATAATAATCTCTCATTACAAACCATGTTATATCTTGAGATATCTTGTTAATTATCATTGATATATCATGTATCATTATAGCATAACACACTTGTAGGGCTCCTTCTTTTGAGGGTAGTCATTTTAGGGTCTTCATTCCTACCCTCGGAAGAGGGAAAATAAATAGGGGTTTTGTCACAGAGATCAGAGCTCCTAATGGTAAAAAAATAGCATTTAGAACACCTAGAATAGCAGCTAGACATCAAACCAGTCAAAATAGACCAGGCAAATAGTGAAAATGTTAGAATAGTTACTAGATTTGGCCCAAGATAACAATGTCAAGATTATATTATAGTGTCAGTACTACTACTATCCATTTTTGGTGCTCCTATCCAAACAGCAAAAAAACCAAACTTTTCAAAGCAGCCAAAAAAGTAGGTTCAGCTATAGTTTTTCACAGTTAGAACAATTTAGAATCAGTAGCTTTCAATATACTTTTTCTCAAATAATCCATATATAGGGGGCATTATACATGGCATAATGACTCTAACTTTTAGTTTTAGATGTAGTAGTTGGTATAACTTTCAAATTAGAATCTATGTTCCAAACACCAGTAATTAGGGGCAATGTACATGGCAAATTTATTTTCTTTTATTTTTGAGTTCGACATTACCCAGGCATTCTCAACATTTGTGTTCCTTATTCCATCTACAGGTGGTTGGCATCATTTTAGAGTGGCTTTCATATAAGCCTTACTTCCACATTTTAAAGTGGATTTCATATAAGCCTAGTGCACCAGTTTTAGAGTAGCTTTCATATAAACCTAATCTCCATCTTTTGAAGTGGCCAAGAGTGGCCTAGTTTCTAGTATACATTCAGCTATCCATACTAACATTGGAAAATCATAGTACATTCATGGCCTTTAGGAGCCATCTTATACAACATACATTTCACACTATTATCAGTTTATAGTTTCACTTCATGGGGCAATGATGGAGCCAAAGGACTAGTTAGCCTTTATATTCTTGAGCCACCTATTCAAATAGATTGGACACATAGTCCAAACATATATTAACACATAGATGACCATCTAGCTTCACTTAGTGGGTGATGATGGAGCCAAGGATCCAACCTTTACATTCTTGAGCCACTTCTAGGGAATTAAACAATCAACTTTGTTCATGATATTACTCTTGGTACAACACACATCTAACATTGCTCAACATCATCCAACATCACTCAACATCACAAAAAGTTTTATATTGGTTTGCATGCCCAGTGAGGTGTATTCATTCCTTTCTCTTTCTCTCTCTCTTACCTAGTTTTGTATGTTCTTATTTTAGACATAACTTATCTAGTAAGATCTGACCTACTCTTTATTTTTCTTACAGATTCATAATTCATAGCATGTTCTCTCTATGCATACCCAACATCACATAGCTTCATGAGCTTTACCCTTGTAGGTAATTTTAGGTACGCTTTCTATTTTTCCTTTATCCTAGTATTTTGCTTTTTTTCATCACTAAAATAAAAGGGAGGTAAATGTAGTCATATAAAATGCAAAAATTGGTAACTTGAGCATGGTTAAAGACACCTAACCCATAGGTCCCTCTTCCTTTCTCTCATGACCCTTATAAGCATCTTTTCATTGATTCCTAGTCATCTATAGCCTTTTATACTTGATCCCAGCTAAGCCAAAACCCTTTTTCCATGACTAATCCATCCCCTAGGTCCCATCAGCTTACAATAATAGCACCACACTTACACTAAAGCATTGGTGCCACTCCTATCCACTTTTGTTGCTCCTATCCAAGTGTAATTTTATCCCCAATGGTCATTTTATTTTGATTCCTCATCGTTCTTCTTATCAGTCTAACACAAGTAGATTCAACCCATGACCAATAGATCCCTATTAAATCCCAATTAAAGATCATTTAGAAAGGGGTTGGAAAATACCACTAAAAAAGCAAGAATACTCAAGAAATCTTCCTTATTCTTTGTATACAGCCAGCCAATATACTTACAAGCTTATTCAAATCCTTACACCAGTTCTTATCCACCTCAAGTACTTCTAATTTAGAATTTTTCATATTCATATACTCAATTGCACAAATCACATCAAGTGGGAGAATCACATATGGCTTGATCCCTCTTTAGAGTATTGGTATGTAGGCAATTTACCCACACAAGGGGTGTGGATACACATTTAGTGAATCTTTCACATACTAAACCCCCTACCCTCTTTCTCAAAATTGGTCAAAGCATAATGGAGTATAGGGTTTGAAGATAAAATCTGCTCTATAAGAAGCTCTATAGACTTATAGCTACCAAAACTTCACAGATAGGGTTACACAAACTTAGCAAACAAAACCCATAAAGATCAAATCCTTAGGACAATAGTGGCAAAGGTGGAATATAGCATCGGTACCACTCTTGTCTACTTTCAGGGCTCCTATCCAATCATAAAACAAAGGTCAAATCTTAGGTTGTGATAGTGTCCCAATCTTACACTATGAATATCAGACCCTATCTCAGTCCTATCAGTTAGTTTTCAGTTAAGTCTTATTTTCTCCCTCTTATTACTATTTTTATAAAGGTCAAAATTAAAATATAATTTACATAAATTAGTAGATTAATTATTACATATTTATTTACTAATTTTACTACTCAGACCCTTTAACTAAATTAAGAATAATACACCAATATTCCCAAAATTGTTAAATTAATCTCCAATATTGTCCCCATGACAAAACCACAAGGTAGAATCTGTATATGTACCAACTTTTAGGATATAAATAAGGCATGTCCTAAGGATGACTTCCCTCTCCCTAACATTGATATGATTTTAGATTCAACAACTGGGTACGAGATTCTTTCCCTTATGGGTGTCTTCTCAAGATACAATCATATCAAAATATCCCCTAAAGATAGACATAAAATAGCATTTATCACTTTATGGGGGATGTTTTGCGATCAAGTCATACCATTCAGGCTCAAGAACGTAGGAGCTACTTATCAAAGGGTAATGATTTTTATCTTTCATGATATGATGTATGACATCATAGAAGATTATGTTGATGATATTCTATGGAAGTCTCACCTAAGGTCAGAGCACCATGTGGTCCTTAGGAGAATCTTTGAGAGATTACGAGAATACAAAGTAAGGATAAATCCCAAAAAGTGTGTTTTTGGAGTAACATCAGGAAAATTTTTGGGATTTATAGTCTCAAAAAGTGGAATTGAGGTTGATCCCACTAACGTTAAAGTAATTAAATAAATTACCCCACCATGTAATCTCAAGAAGCTATGTAATCTTTAGGGAAAACTTCAAGCCATAAGGCATTTTATCTCTTAGCTAGATGATAAGTGGCATCCCTTCACTCATCTATTAAATAAGGGGACAACCTTCCATTAGAATGAAGAATGCCAACAAGCTTTTGATAGATTAAAAAAATACTTGGAAAATCCACCTATTTTATCACCACCAATTATGAGAAAGCCCTTACTCCTTTACATTTCAGCAATGTCATGTGCCATTGGCACTCTTCTCACACAACACAATGATCAAATCAGGAAGAAAGCCATTTATTACCTCAGTCACACATTGATATCATACGAGCTAAACTACACTCCTATTGAGAAAGCATGTTTAGCTATAGTTTTTACATTGTAGAAGCTCTGGTATTACATGCTAAATAATCATGTGCAACTTATTGAAAAATTTGATCCTTTAAAGTATTTACTATCCAAAATAGCACTTACAGGTCGAGTAGTAAAATGGATAATTCTACTCAGTGAGTTTGACATTGAGTACATAAATCAAAAAGCTATCAAGGGATAGGTCAATGTAGATCAACTAGTAGAGGCACCTTTAGAAGAGATTGATCCCATTGAAATAAACTTCCTAGATGAGTCCATCCTAAATACCTCATAAATAGAAATCTAGAAGTTATACTTTGATGGCTCATTTACTACTCATGGATTTGGGGCAGGCATCCTCTTGGTCACCCCTCAAGGTGATCTCATTCCAAAGAAAAATTGCCTTGTGTTCCCTTATACTAACAATATTTTAGAATATGAAGTTTTAATAGCTGAACTCCAATTAGCTATTCAATAGAATATCCAATAATTACAAGTATTTGGGGACTCATAATTAATTATCAAATAGGTTAATGGTGACTTCCAAATGAAGGATGAAAAGTTTTTTCCTTAAAAACAATTGGTATATCAGTTAAAAAAAATTTAGTCTGTCACATTTGAACAAGTTCCACAAAGAAGCAATAAGGCAATTGATTCTATGGCCACTATTGGCTCACTTATTGATCTCCCCAAAGATGTCCTAGAAGGCAATTTCTTGATCAAATATTTAATTATTCCAACCTATCAATCATTGGCTCCACCCCAAATCTATGCAATAAATGATCTCAGTCTACCCTAGTACTATGATATTTATAGGTACCTTCATGATAATATCCTTATCCCCAACCTTAATTTCCATCAATGCAAAGCTTTCATCCATCACACCACCTGATACACCATCCTCGACAACATGATCTATCAATGGGGTTACGATGGGACCTTGTTGAGATGTTTAACATTGGATGAGGTGATTCAAGTAATCAAAGAGGTCCATGATGGTATCTATAGAGGGAAAATTAGTGGAATGGACCTAGCCAAGAACCTCCTCAAAATAGGATATTATTGGCCAACTATGGAACAAGACACTTGTTAGTACATGCACAAATTTTTGACCTACCAAAAGCATGGGAATCTTATCCATACACCAACACAACAGTTACAACCCATCATGAGTCCATGGACTTTCTCCATATGGGGCCTTTATTTTACTGGTAAAATTAATCCTACTTCCTCTAATGGTCACAAGTTTATAATCATGGCTATAGAGTACTTCACCAAGTGGGTAGAAGCAATGTTGTTAATTTATACCATAAGCCTCCAAATATCCAAATTCATCCTTAATTAGATCATTTATCATTTTGGTATCCATGCTAACATGATTTTTTATAATAATAAGTCTTTTAATAATCAAGAAGTCAAGGCCTTGTGCTAGAAATATCACATCATGCAGCATTTCTCCTCCCCATATTATCCCCAAGGTAATGGATAGGCAAAAGCAATAAATAAGACTATTGTCAATATTTTGAAAAATATTGTCAATCAAGTAGGGTATAATTGGCACACTCGGCTATATCCAGTATTATGGTCTTACCGAACTAGTTTCCGTACACTAACAGGGGCTACTCCATATGCCTTAGTCTATGGTGTTGAAGTTATCTTACTAGTAGAAGTTAAGCTCCCTTCTCTTCAACTCTCATTGAGAGGAATCATCACTAATCATAATCTCAGGTAAGAGTGAATATAATAATTGGAACTCTTAGATGAAAAGAGACAAAAGGCTTTTAGTCACCTCTGATAATATTAGAATAAACTCAAGAATAAATATCATAAGAAGATTCTGGTCAGGGAGTTTAAAGTGGGTGATCTAGTCCTCAAAGAGAATTAGAAGAATACTAATGCAGAATGAGATAAGAAGGGAAAGTTTGAAGCTAATTGGTTAGGACCCTATTTCATTATAGCTAAGTTTGGATCAGGAGAATACAAGTTAGCCTTGCTTAAGGGGGAATAATTGGATGATCCCATGAACATCATGCATCTCAAGCATTTTTATACCTAGTCCTGATATCAACATCCTCTGTCTATAAGACATTTTCCATTCACTTCCTCATTTATCACTCCTTTCAATCAGTCCAAAAAAAATCCATTCAATGGTGAAAACTAGCTTGTTGGTGCCTTGGGAAAGTACCATGGTGAAAACCAGTTCCCAACATCATGGTAAAAGCACCCTGACCCTAGTCTCAATAGTGATAATCTATCAAGAAGGTCATGATTAGCAAGGCAATATCATTACTTCAACAAGTGGAGATGATAGGGATAGGTGAGATCTATTTGTTGGATGGATCCTCTTAAGTCATTTATCCATACTTGGTAGATATATGTATATCCACAAGTCCTATCAACATCCACATTAGACCCATCATACCTACACAAGTCTTCTTTGATAGACATGTCTCTTTTTAGCCTGAGTGAGTCCACAAAATAGTTTTTCATTCCTTGATACCACTAAGCCTTGAGTTTATCCCTTCCTACTATCCATTGTCATTATGGAGGGTCATACTAAAATTATTTGGCCAAGGTTTCTGGAAATCATTGTATTATCAATCCCAGAAGGGTCATCATGACCCTTATCATTACAATTTGGCTAGAGTTTTCATCATGGATAAACTCTCAGATGTTCGACATCCTGTAAATGGTTCTCACATCACTAGACCCCTTGTACATATTCAATATTCCTCAAATCATCATCATCCTCATCATTTCCTAAACACTAATCTAGTTATCCTCATCATCATTTTCTAATCATAAATCATCATCATTATCATCATCCTCTAATCAGAACTACATTGGCCTGAGATCTTTTCAGACTATGTAGGCATCACTTCGCCATATTCTCATGCCCAAGGATAGCTCAACCACTATCTCCATCATCATATCCCCTCATCCATTTATCCTATCTCATTCCCATTTCATTATCATTATCATTATCATCATCATCATCATCTATATTATATTTCCTTTTATGTGATTATGTGTGTATGTGTGTGTTACATGTGTATGTATATAATCAACATGTTTTCTTTGCTTTAGTCTATATGTGTAATTTTTTGCATTTTGATAGTTTCTCATGGGAACAAAGATGGCTTGGATGACCCTTGAAATTTTATTGCCAAATGGGTCATCCCTTAAAATAGAGTTCCCCCATGCATCTTCACTATAATTCCCAAGCCCTATCATGACCTTGACACATTGCATAAAGATGCAACATTGAAAAGGATTGCATAAAATCATGACTTTAAAACCTTCCAAAAGGACCAATCCTATATCTACCCTTATCCTAAGCCAAGATATACACCATCCAACTACCCACCCTACCTCCATGGTGTAAAAGGATTCCTACTTCAAGCACTAACCAAGCTAAATAGGGGATTCATCTATCTCTACGTGTAAGAATGTAAAAAAACATAAAACTTTAATCATAAGTGATCCATCACATCACATTATCTCATATAACCATATGCATCATCCATGAATAAAAACATAGATACAATAATATATATCCATCATCACATAAATAATAAACATAATCAAATCCATTTACCATGTCCATCACTAACATCTACCATGCATCATGATAAAGAAAATAATCCAATAACATATAAAAGTTAAGTATCGCATGTCATAGCATCAAATAACATCATCATATAAATCATCACATATCCATAAATATATCAACATGTATATACAACCATAAATCATCATCATATATATATAATCATCAAAATATACAACATACAATATCCACATGAGATCTATGCCCAAAGATATATACACTTACATGAGCCCATGGGGAAAGAATGGCATATAATACAAAAATAACTTGTATATGTATAAAAGAATGTCCAAAATAAAGTCATTGTTGTGGCACTAGAGGTCTTGGTGCTCTACCTCTCAATGGTTGTCACACTGATGATTGCCTCACACAAAATATCCTACATGTTGATCCATGGGTACTACACCCTCATAAAGTGTGCAATAGTACTAGGCCACCTGAGTAAGAAGCATAATCTGACTCATCATACCCATCATACCCTACCCCCTCAAACACTCATTAGCTACATCCATCACTCACTCTGACACCACCAAGTAACTCTATAAATCTCAAATCTGAGACTGTTGCTATGTAATCTACCCTAGGAATTCATCAACCTTACCTTAAAGAGTGGTAATCTATGACTATGCCTAACCTAGTTATGTATCCCTCTAAATGATCTATGACTAAAAGGTAGTGATTTTTTCATTCCTTAACTATACCTATGCCTACAAAGTAGCTACCTATGACTATAATCGAGCCACCTATCAATCTCTTTGGTTAATGTGTGCCTATAATATGGCACTCTCCCCCTGTGCCTATGCCACTTGACCATCTCCATGTATCCTCAAACTCTATAGGTGATCATGAAGATGGTATCTCTCTCTATAGATGCCTAAAATCTCTAAAAGTTATGTTTGAATATCCATCTATAACTAGGCTACTAAGGCCTCATCCTCTATTAATTAGGGTGGTCATGATGGCCCTGCACCCTCATCTCCACTTATGGACCCTGTACCGATGTTGGTACCTGTGATGCCTAGGCTACAACCTAAATCTAGGGAATTTGATGTTCATGTCCATATCCCTATCCCTATCCCATTACACTAATAACTCCACCCTACCCATCATCTCCGTATATCTCTATCGCATCCTCCCCTCCTCCATCATGTACCCCCTATGCTAGCCTCTACTTCCTCTATTTCACCCACCTTTAGATCCTCACCTGAGCCTCTAAAACCCACCACACTATACCCCTCATCACTACTACCCATGGTCAGGTCAAATGCCTAGGAACTCATGCCTATCACCATATGGTATAAGTTGTTGTAACTCCTAACTCTAGCATGGGTATGTAAAAAACTCACTGCCTCGATACAAGTCAATCATAATAAAAAATGGCATCTAGTCTAACAACAGCTCTCCCCCAATGTGATCTTCCATTCTCACTATGATAAAATAGATGATCTAGGGCTAACACATCCTAATTAAGGCCAAACTAGTGTTGTACTTAGTTAGGTCTATATCTTTCAATGATATAATCCCTCTGACCTATCACATAACATGGTGTCAACATAAATTGAGTACATGTCTCATCTACCCATCCAAATATAATCCCTTTATAGGGCATCTATGTGATGTGTTTATGAATATCTCCTGCATGGCCCAACTGCACACTAAGAACTACCCACCATTTAAAAACCATTAGTTGCCTTGGCTCTAATCCTACCAGAGTACCCAATGGCTATTGGATATCAATGTGCTACTAGTTCCATATCTACAATAATATGGATAGTCTAAAACTCTATTCCCTCTTGTATGCCCCCAAATTTAGCTCTCTATATAGATGTGCCAAAACTATAGGACCCCAGGTAAATACATGATGGTTATGAACCATGTTCATGATCACATCTCTCAAACCTAAGTGGAACCATCTCCCACTCTTATTTGATAATAAAATGCTAAAAATGAGATCCATCATCACTAATGTCAACCTATCCAATGTCCCATCCTATCAACATAAGCAGCCATCTTATACGCCTATCTATAAGTTGTCACCTAGCTACTACATCTGCATCAATGTCTAATATCTCTAGTATATCCTATCCCCCTGCATCGGTAGGTGAAATATCTATATACATCCTCAAGTATCATTATTATCTCACTTATAACAAAATGGAAGGTACTAATCTTTTATTTTTATCTCTCTACTAGAGCCATAATCAATGTCTATTCAATCTAGATCTGTGGCATCATAGCCACACCATGGAAGCCTGATAACTCTAGAACACCATACTCCTCTGGTGTCACTTACCACATCTCATACAAGATCTTAGGATGTTGTGATTGTGATGCTAGTACACCTAAATGCTTCTTTACCAAGCATACCAACTACCTATTATTATCCCCATCAACTAAATACTTTATCCTTACCACTCACCTACACTATCCATACCCACCTTACCCTTACCTTTTCACTATCCTCAACCATCCACCTTCCCAACCTATCTAACTAGCCCCTATTTGAAAGTCTAAGTCCCCATATTCTAACCTATCTAACTAACCCACAAAATCACTATCCCTAACTACCTTACCCCCCTTAACCCCCTAATCCTATTCCCTACTTAATTTAACCTCATTTAATTCTAGACTTGGCCTTTTTCACACTCAGCCACAATCTCACTATTCGCATCTTATGGGATTTCAATCCCGCTATTCCCTACTCACAAGATTGTAATCCTATAACCCCCATCCATGGGATTACAATCCTACTACTCCTAGTAGTGAGATTGACAATCTCACCTTCCCCAACTCATAGGATCATAATCTTACCATTCCCCAATCCTAGGATTAAAATCCCACCATTCCCTAGGTGCAGGATTACAATCCTACCACTATTCCTAATGACACCACCAATTGCATTGATAACCCTGTGACTGTGGGCACAATCCATAGTCATGGGATTATCGAACCACCATGATCAATGTCTTTTTCTATAAAAATCTAGCTAAAAATCTATCAAGATTAACTAAAAGCATAAAAAATATAGAGCTAGAGTCTAGTTACTCACTAGAGGTCCAACCTCAACATCCCTTTGGTGCTCTCGAACTCTCTCACTATGATGGGAAGCTCATGTAATCCTATCCATGCTTTCTACTCTAGAGCTCCAATTACCAATAGCCAAGAATGCAAATGAACCTAACCTAGCTCTTTTGGCCTATATGACCCCCCCTCCCTCACCCCCCCCAATTAGCCCCTATTATCACACCTTATCCATTTGCCCATGATAATTAATTTCATCAATCTACCAATCCCATTACTAACATCTAGGGGCATGACCTGCCCATCCCCATTAAAATCCTTGAAATCTTATATCTTAAACCATACCAGCCTGATTCCTCTTTAGCCCCCAAAAACATAATTGGGGTCCATTATCAGTCTCTCAAGATCATTCAACCATTATTTTATTATTAATCATTTTAAAGTCTTAAATTTTATGAAAAGTGGTTATTTATCATCAACAGTCTACCAAAACCCTTTTTACCCCTTTTTGAGCTTCTCACAGCATGTATCCTTGTTAATGGACCTATCATCAGCTCAAACCCATCATATTATTAAAATCAATCAACTCTATCTTATCAATTAATCACCTTCTAGGCAATTGCCAGTTATCTAGATCCATCACTTAAGCCACTTCCTTATCGATGTTAGGGCATCTATCTAATCAACTTAGGGGCATCCCACCCCTTATCAGCATCACCATCCTATCCCACCCTAAGACTTTTGATCGAGTGACCATCCAGATCAGTTTGTCTCCCCACATACTCCCTTGAGGGGGCATCATATCCTACTAACAACTAAATATCATCCACATCATGTTTTTTATTTGAAAGATCATTACTCCTTCCACTCACAACACCCTTTCAAAGAGGGTAAAAATGTATACATTAAAATATGTTCACCCCACTAATTTTAATAATTACCACTAATATAGCCTAATTCCCATATTTATTAATTATATTTCCCTTTGGCCTAACACCCATACCCCATTCCTACATCCCATATAACCTTTACCCCATCCTAAAACCAATTAATCTCTTCATTAAACTTCTAAAAGATCCTATTACCTACTAACCTACCCCCTAAACCCACTAGCCAATTTTAAATTCAAAAATATCCCAACTACCCACCCACCATCCTACACTAGCCTCCCCTAAACCCCTAAACCTTATGGGGAGATTTCTATAATTGGAGGATTTTAGAAATCTCTCCAATTTAGCCCCTTTTTCTACGATTGGACTGCCATGGCCGACATCTTTTTCTATAAAAATCTAGCTAAAAATCTATCAAAATTAACTAAAATCACAAAAAATACAGAACTAAAGGCTAGTTACTCATCAAAGGTCTAACCTCAACATCCCTCTAGTGATCTCAAACTTTCTCACCATGATGGGAAGCTCATGGAATCATGTCCATGCCTTTTTCTCTAGAGCTCCAATTACCAATAGCCAAGAATGCAAATAAACTTAACCTAACTCTTTTGGCCTATATGACCTCCCCTCACCCCCCAACCAACCCCTATTAGCACCCACTATCTATTTACCCATGACAATTAATTATGTCAATCTACCAAGCCCATTACTAACATCCAAAGGCATGACCTACCCATCCCCATTAAAATCCCCAAAATCCCATATCCCAAACCATACTGGCCTGGTTCCCCTTTGGCCCTCCAAAGCATCATTGGGATCCATTATTAGTCTCTTAGGATCATTCAACCATCATTTATTTATTAATCATTTTAAAGTCTCAAATTTTATGAAAAGTGGCTATTTATCATCAACAGTCTACCAAAACCCTTTTTACCCCTTTTCAAACTTCCTATAGCATGTATCCTTGATATTGGACCTATCATCATCTTAAACCCATCATATTATTAAAATCAATCAACTCTATCTTATTAATTAATCACCTTCTAGGCAATTGTCAATTGTCTAGACCCATCACTTAAACCACTTCCTTATCGATGATGGGGAATCAATCCAATAAACTTAAGGGCATCCCACTCCTTATCAACATCAACATCCTATCCCACCCTAAGACTTTTGATCGAGTAACCATCTGGGTCAGTTTGTCTTCTTGCATGATCCCTCGAGGGGGCATCATATCCTACTAATGACTAAACATCATCCATATCATGGTTTTTCTTTGAAAGGCCATTAATCCTTCTACTCGTAAGACCCTTTCAAAGAGGGGAAAAATATATGCATTAAAACATTCTCACCCTACCAATTTTAATAATTATTGCTAATATAGCCTAATTTTCATATTTCCTAGTTATATTTACCTTTGGCCTAACACCCATACCCCATTCCTACGTCCCATATAACCTTTACCCCATCCTAAAACTAATTAATCTCTTCATTAAACCTCTAAAAGATCCTATTACCTACTAACCTACCCCCTAAAACCACTATCCAATTTTAAATGCAAAAATATCCCAACTACCCACCCACTAGCCTACACTAGCCTTCCCTAAACCCCTAAGCCCTATGGGGAGATTTATAGAATTAGAGGAGTCTAGAAATATCTCTAATGTAGCCCCTTCCTCTAGAATTTTCCTATTCTATATATTTCCATGGAATTAAAAATTCCATGGAAATTCTTCAACCATAGATCTTGATGGCCCAAATTTAAATTTGGATTATAGATCTTCCTCTCATATGCTTATAAAACTAAACATCTCCTCCACCCTCAAGACTAATGAAAAATCCACTAGCAAGCCATTAAACTCTCTTATCAAGCATCCATACTATCCTACAAGCATCTATCAAATCCATTATCCATATCCATATTCTTTTGGAAGCCATTGTCAAGCCATCATAAGCAATCCAACAATCAAGATCTTCAAGTTCAATCACACAATATTTAATCTTGGAATGGATCTATGAGAAGGTAAAGAGGATGGTAAGAATGTGTTATTGACTCTAATTTGTTTTCTCTATCCTTTCCTATCGTATCATTAGATTTTGGGTTGTTGTTGTCATTTTGATAATATTACAAGAATCCCAAATTTGGTGCACACTCATGTCCACTCTTACAGACTTGTCCCAAAAGACAACGAGCCACTATTTTATAATATATTTGTGTTTTTAGGTCTTTTCAAAAATCACATTTCAAAAAAAAATAATACAACTTGAAATAAATTAATTACAAGGATAATTCTCTAACCCTAACCCTAGTTTATATTTTTATCAAATTTAAAAATATTGTAAATTTTATATATCTCTATAGTGTATTGTATTATGTCTTATATAACATCCTAGATTATATTTCAATAGTTTATGTTCTCATTTAGAGTTAATTTTAATTCATAATTAATTCTAGTGTAAATAACCATGCACACAATCCTAATAATGATGAATACAATGAAGAACAAAGGAAATCTAATAAACCAATTCCAAAATATGGTAGGTTTGATTATACGTACCATAATAAAAATACAAAGGAAGATATTGATTACAATGGCATGTCTCAATTAATATGTGATGACAATAATTTTGATCATGATAATTATGTCAATGATTGCAACACATATAATGTAGACCCACCCCTTGTTAGTCACACAAGATATCCATCACATCATACGAAAGAATCACCTTAATAGGAACATGAAATTGATAACATCATTAGTTATTGCTTTTGTATCATAATGCATGCTTCAATGTTTTAAGTTACAAATAAATCTTCTATACCTAATAATAAAAAAAAATAAGCCTAGATATATTATGGTGGCATTTCCTTTAACACTTTTGAATGATTATTTTTATAATTTACTGAGCACCCATTATTTTTTGATTTTTCACGTTGCATCATTTTTTTCCACTTGGATTTCCATTTTTAATTTTAAATTCTTCCTACCAAGAGGTTTCTTTTTTAATATATTTTTTTGCATGCACATGCCTTTTTTCTCATATTCATTACTTGATTAGTCACCACATGTTCTTAAGACATTTATTTCCAATGATCCATAGGATATATATCTATTCCTACACTATTAAATTACACATCATACATATGATTTGATGCTTACATCTTATAATACACTTACATCCATACCACATGAATGGAACTTGTTGACATTTTGTTATGATTTGAATCCATACTACACATGTGACTTGTATTATTAGATTTATAGGCCATTATTCCATGTACACATTTTACACCTTGCCACATTATTTTTATTATACTTGATCTATACATGAATCATTTATCACACTTCAAGAGGGAAAGCACATCAAAATTCAATTTTTTTTATAACATACAAAATTAAAAAACATTACTTTATACGTGGTTACATATCTACCTATGTAGAGGTTTTCATATCCATGGTTTAAAAACATGTTTTTCATTGTATTTATCAAGTGTGTGATATGCATATTCACATGTCACTTGATAATGGACTTCATCCTCTGCACCCACATCTTGAACCTATGAAATTTCATAGACAACATGTCATAGCTTTGGCACATTGCCATTACAGTAGATTTTTCATGGTGATATTTATCCTTGCTTATCATTTTTCATATTTATAAAGATCACATTAGTTATTACATCTCTTTCTAAAATTTATAAATCTCATTACATGTATATTCTCATAGTGATTGATACATTATTAAGTTGATTGTTATGCATGAATACTCACTTTTTTTGCTTATTTTTGCATCATTATCCATAGAGTATCATCCTAATATCATGTCTTATGATTAAAGTCCTTGTGTTTCATCTAACTAACTTATCTTCTCACTAACCTCTGTACCTTCATTAAAAACATCTCAAATATACAAAAATATCATAAAATGAAAAAAAAATGTGTTGCCCTTATATTTGTCATATCATACGTGTCTTGTTATTTTTTTTCCTATACTAGAGGATTTCTATATTCATGCTTCCCACATTTACTTCTCATGGTATGATTTTAGTGGGTGAGATATAGGTTATATAGGTTACATATGGATATGGAAACATTCATGCCTCGTCTATGGGGGTATTTCCATAAAAATAGTTTAGACATAGAGACCTATTTCTAGCTTTTCCTTTTCTATATAGTGTCAATTTACATGGATTACATATATCTTGTTATTAGTTGCATGGAGTATACATATATTTATTGTTTACATGGATACATCTATGTTATTGTTTCTTATTTATTACTACATGGATGATTACACACTTTACCAAATGCCTTGACTGAAACATGACTATATTTTGGTATTATACCACCCATATTCCTATTTCTATGATTCTAGACTCATTACTATATTTCACCTATATAGGGCCCCTTCACATACATAAGACACATATTTACTTGTTATTTTCGGTTGGTATTCTTGCACATATCTCATGTGATATTTACTCATCATATATGTGTGCGTGAGAGGGGGTGCATCATACCCAAACATGTGCCTTATTAATCATATCATTATATACATTTTCTCATGGTAGAATCATACCACTAGTTTTCTCTCCTGAGAGACTTTTTTTAAACCAATATGATACCCAAATATATACCCTAATGGCCTTATTAACACATCCTACAAATGGATCCTATCACACCATTATGTCATATAAATTTGCATCACATATACAAATTTAAATATTACATTCACCATGACACATGATCATCTTTTACACATGACTTATTTATTTCCATATCATTCTACCCTTGATTATTTACATAAATTAGGGGCACATTGATGTCTCATGGACATCTTCATTCACATTATATGATATATTCATCTAAGGATCCTATCATGCATTTATCCATGCCATGTTTTTACCATCATGGGCCTATCCATAATTAATACTCTGACTTAGTGGGGCATGTGTCTTTCCCCACCTTTATTATCACATCATTATTACCAAAGGATAGTTACATCTACTGAGTATCCATAATCATATATTCTATATACACTTATATGTGACATAATTATCGTGTATACATTCATATTACATTAATGAGGGCATGATACTTATGTATTCTTTATTTTTTATATCCAAATAAACTAGGGACATTCTCATGACATTTAAGGGAATAATACTTGCTTCCCTAAAATGGGAATCATATCCTATTGTCTTGTGTTTGATATGATACTATCTTTTTTTACACTAGATTTCACTTTACATGATTCTTTGTGGAATGACTACATATTAATTCAAACTACAAACTAAGAAAAGTGTTAAAACATTAAAATGGTAGAAAAACTCAATTACATATGTTTCTAGGATTATAAAATTCTTTAGATAACTTGTTTTTCCTAACATATGTTACAATGCAAACTATTCAAAATGTTACGATTATTGAAAAGTATCAAATTACATATGTTTCTAGGATTATAACACACTTTGGCTAATTTGTTTTCCCTAACATATGTGTATTCACGGGATAAGATGACCAATAATAATAATTTATCTCTCAATAGACTAGGATAAAAATAAGGTCATAAAAATAGAACATGTAGATACTTAGATTAGTAGGAAATGATCTAGAATAGCCACAAACCTAGTAGAGGGTAATCCACACTCTAGAATGTATTATGATGGTGAAGGAAAGTGAAGATATGAAAGAAAAAGAAATGGAAATGTGAAGAAAATCCAACTAGTGGTGGGATAGGATTCACATTGGGTTTACCATAATGTATTATGATGGTGCAACCAAAATAAAGATAAGCAAAAAAAAGAAATGGAAATGTGAGGACAATCTAACCAGTGGTAGGATAAGATTTACATTGGGTTCACCATAATGTATTATGATGGTGAAGATAAAATTAAGATAAGCAGTATAAATAAATGGAAACATGAAAAAAAATCCAACCAACAATGGGATAGGATTCACATTGGGCCCACCATAATGTATGCATGAGTTAAGATGAATAATAAAAATCATATTTCTATCCATAGGATAAGATACAAACAAGGTCATAATAATAGATCTTGCATATACTTATATTAATGGGTAGTGACCTAGAATAGTTTCAAACATATCATAGGGTAATTTAGACTTAAATGTCAAGAGGATAGGGTTCAAAATCCTATGCTTATGATACAAGGTTTGGCTCTCACTAGGTCTCAATATATAACATTGGTAATAAATGGGTGTATCAAGAATATAAAAAGGACATTGCATTCAAGGAAAAAATGAAATAGGGTAACCTAGATCTAAGATAGTTATAACATACTAAACTACCAATAAATTAAGTGGTGCAATGCTCAACCAATGGATGGTCTATGCAACCTAAGGTGATAATGGAAATCTTAGTAACCATATAGCTACACCAGTTTATTCAATATAAGTAAGATCATAAGTAGGAATAATAACACATATCCAATATAAAAATAATAAAAGTAGATATATCTACTAAATAAATACATTAAAAATAATGGGGATAATGATACTTACCTTTAAGGTGACTTGTTGATGTATCAATCTCCCCTTTGACTATAGTGAAAATTTTCAAGAGATGTTATAGTTTAAATACCTCAAATGGAAATTGGAATACCTATATATCATTAATTATGGACTCAAAATAATAGGACACCTTCTCAGCATGACTCTTCCTATTGAGCTTCAAAGACCTTTAATTAAGACTATAACTCCAAGAATAAGATTCTAACCTATAACTCTTATTTTTATTACTTAAGAGCATAAATGTGAGTGAAAGGAGAGTAGATGATTACATGTTTGGAATGATAATATTACCCTTATATATATGTATCCAATACTTAAGACTAACCTTGAACTTTAAGCTGATGGCATCAGCCAAGTTGATATAGTGAAAAAAGATGCCAGTTGACACATAATTATATCAGTCAAGCCATTATAGTATAAATGATAGGTACAATACTCATAATTGTATCAATTAGGTTGATACAATATAGAATAATATAAGTGTGAAACATATTATATCAACTTCACCAATATAGTATGGATATAGGGTGGTTAGCAAGATTGAATAGAAATTATGTGGAGAGGTAATACGAAAATAGACATAGATGAGGTCAGATTCATAGTGATGAAGGCATAAAAAAATAGTATGAAAACATCTCTAAAAAAGTAATAGGAGCTATCACTCCCCATTTTTAGTGCACGCCTTAGGATGTGCACTCAGGGAGATTAATGCAATAACAAACCCTTACAATAGAAATCATCAATAAAGTGATAAAGTGAAAATTATAAAGTGCATACGATATGATCTATGAATAATTATATAATGATACTAAATTCAATAACATATGTTTTTAGAATTATAACACACTTTGGATAGAATAATTTTCCTAACATATGAAACATTTAACCTTTTATTTTGAGATGAGTGATTGTATCTATAGTAGGATTTTGAGCACACTATGATTTAAATAAGCTAATTCAAGCCGAAAATACAAACTACCTATTAGGAATGATTCATGAAACAAATCAAAATGATATGGACCTTACCAAGTTTCGTGCTTCATATCACCTCCTTTCAATATGTTCTAATGTATTTGTGATTTCATATTAGACTCATATTTTTGGCATAGTGATGGCATGATAAAAGGATTTTGATGATGGATGAAGAACTAATTTAGCATGGTGATGTTATGGAAATTCTAATTATTTGATTGCTAAATGGACATGGATTTGATATGAAGATTCAATTTTAAGGATTAGATTAGCATGATGATGTTATGGGAATTCTAGTTGGTTTACCATTGCCCAAGCATGGTTTTATATAGGATAATGGAGGGAGATTTTAGAGAATTTAAAATTATTTAGAAGTCTCTAGTTTAGAAACTTCTAGAGACTTGGAGGAGCTTCTCAAATTCTAGAGGCTTCTTGATTAACTTAGGGATAATGGAGGATTATATGGGGGTTAGATGGGGGATTAGGATAGGATTAGGGATGTAGGGATGTAGTAATGCCTAGGGATTAGGTTAGTACGTAGGTATGTGGGGTTATGGAAATTTAAAACTCTCATATAATGGATAACTAGGATTAGACTAGGATAATGGGAGATTTAAAAGAATTAATGAGGGAATGAGATTAGACTAAGGATAGTTAATAAAGAATAATTGATGGGGATATTACATATATGGATAGGCTTTGGATAAATTAACAGGATAAAATAGGTTAAGTGGAATTAGTGTCAGTTAATAAAAATATTAGTTGATAATAATGAAGTGAGCGATTTTAGGTGCATATAGCATCACAAGGTTTTTATTCCTCACCTCAAAAGGAGGGCATATATCATGGAATTTTCAAATTCAATTTGAGAGAATTTATCTACTTCCTTGTTCAAGAAGTGGATTGCATGCAAGGACTCCTAGGGAAGTGTTTGATTATGTTGCAAATGTTTATAAAAATTATAGTTGAGATGGTGATAACTCCTAAAGAAGTGTTAGCTATGTTTCAACACATATCTAAAGTCTTGTTAGTGAAACATTGGGAGTGATACCAAGAAGGTGTATATGTTCCTATGTTTTCTTTTCAAAATTAAATTTAAGTATGCAAAAAAAAAAAATCAAACACATATCATGAGCATTGACTACTTTTTAAAAAAAATCTATTGTTGATAGGTGCATCAAAGTTTAAACCAATAATGTAGATGATTTCATGACAAAAAAGCTTCTTCTTCCTCTTTATATGGGTCACTTTTTGCTTCGGTGTACACATGTACCAAATCATATGCACATCAAAGTAGGGACATTATGTAGACACATAATTTTGTTGAAAGATCATTTTCAATGTTTTCCATTATTTTATTACACTTGATCCATGTGAACATATTTGGATATTTTTTATACATTATACCCTTGTGTTAGGCCCAATATCATCTTTTATTAACATATTATTCCTCATATCTTGACTTTCTATTCACTTTCATCCATCGCAGCCTATCCATGAAATGTAGAATATTTAAAAACCTAAATATCACTATTAATTTATTTTCATATGATCCCTAGTGCTCCTGAAATGTTCAGAATACTATTTCAATGTATTATCTTCTATCCTAATTAGCATCTGCGACCCAATTCCTTAAATTATGGGTCTCTTATGCTTGATTATCATATGAAAGATATGATAATATTCATATCTTTTAAGATAATCTATTTATGCTAAGATATATATATATATATATATATATATATATATATATATATAGCCTTAGTGGAGTATATATAAATAGATGTATCATTGGTCACTAAATAAATCAAGCATCCTCATTCAAGTTGAGTCTCTAAAGCCTAATCTATCAAGCTTCATCAAGAGAACATCAACATGGATATTTCACATTAAACCAACATTATATCTACATCTTAATAATTCTTGTGTCATCAATATATTTATTCCAAAGGAGGATTTTAGTGATGACAAGCATAGTTGTGTGTTCACCAAGGGAGAGGAGATTGAAGCCCTACCTCAAACTCATCATCTACATATTGCATGAACTAAAAGGGGTTTGATTTTGATCATGTTGGATATGTAGCTTTAAAATCCACTTTAGTGGTTTCTCAACCCAACTACTTTTCTATTCTTTTATTTTGGATTGACATTTCTATGTGGCTAGGGTAAGGACAAATTAAGATTCTTTATTTTGCACATTTTGTCCAAAAAATCTATGAAGCAAATGTATAAATGTAACATGAAGGTAAAAATGCATCTACACCAAAAAATATATGTGGTGACTCTCTTCCAAGATAGACACATCCACAGGAGGACATAATCGGCCACCCAAGTCTATGATGACTAAGTTTATCCACGAAAAACTAAGGTATAATCCAAGTTTGATAAATAAGTCAAAATGCTTAGATAAAAAAATAGTTTTTGTTTATATGTGTCTTTCAATATTTGTCACTTTTTATAATTAAAAATTTCTCCAAAAATGCATGTATAAGGAAAATTTTGGGTTTGTATGCTTCTGCCTTCTTTGTCAAAGTTTCAAAAGTTCAATTATCTATTTTTAACATTTCAAATTTACCTATGTGACTCTATTTAATGTTTTAGATCATATTTTCCTCATGTAATAGAGTTTACCTTATTGTTAAAATTGAGTCAATTTTAGGTAAAGCAACTAATATATCATAGAGTAATGCTAAAACACTTTGCATGTTTTGTATATATTCCCAATATTTTCAAAAATCAATGCAATGATTACATGATATTCTAATGAAATGAGTGAGCTGAGCTTATTGTTTTCCTATTCACAAAACACAAGTAAATATTTCAAGCCTATCATTGTAGTTTATGTGAATCCATTCTAACAAACAATTTGTAAACTACCTCAATTTTATAACCAATTTGAAAGCATGAGAGAAACATCTATTAAGGTCACAAAGTTATTATGCCATAATATTGACATCCTTGCTTATTTAAAAAACACAATCCTTATAAAATACCTTTTTATACATGTTCTACAATATAAAATCCTTTTTATGAATATTTTATAATGAATGCACAATCAATATGACAACATTTCCTTAAGACATATTATTGACAATTCACATAGTGCAATCATTGTAGTTTGTGTGATAATAATACTCATGAGGCTCTGTGATGGCACGCTTCTCTTTTATCTACTATGGTTAAATGGATACAAAGGTTAGCCAATAGTTGGGATGGATATGGTCCACCATGGTTGGATGCATGGATTAGTTGGTTTTTTCCCCTCTGTTTTAGAAAAACATTCCATGAAGGCTCAAGTATATGCTTAAAGATGTCATCAAACTCTTTTAGCTAATCATGGACTATAATAAATTTTGAATATGCATAAGTTTTGTTTTCATTTGTAAATTTTTAAGGTTCTATGTGATTTAGGCCATCCTTGCTACACTTGTGCTTTGAATACCATGTATTTGTTATATAATTGGCTAGAGTATGTTTCATAGAGCTTCATTAGCTCAAATATTTTGAGAGCATCCTTGTAACATACCCTCTAACAAAATGTTTTGACAATTTACAATGCCCATATGGAATTGCATTCAGAGCAATATGTACTGAAGTTACTAATATATAAGGCCATAATGATAAATAATTCACATGATTTGTGTATGCTCCCACTTTTTACATCATTAAACTATCGAAGAAACTAATGCAATGAGTGAGTTTTCCCTAATGCAATGATTGAGTTTATTATAATGTAAAATGAGTGAGTTGAACATAATGCAATCTCATGAGCAAAATGTAGCTCGAGAAGGAATGTCAATCATTAGAGAAACCAATACAATGATTACATGATATCATAATACTATAAGTGAATTCATCCTAATGTTACATGAGTGAGTTGACCCTAATGTAATTTCATGCGCAAAATATGGCAGCAAAAAGAAGGCTGCCAATTATTTGAGAAATTAATGTATGATTACAAGGTGTCTTAATGCAATGAATGAGTTGACACTAATGTCATGATTGAGTTGATCCTAATACAATAAGAGCTCTGATCATAATTCAATCTCATGTACAAAATGTGGCATAAAGATAAGACACATCAATTATTTGAAAATTAATACAATGATTACATGATATAATAATGCAATGAGTGAAGTGACTCTAATGTAATGAGTGAGTTGACCCCAATGCAATGAATGAGTTGAACCTAATGAAATGACTAAATTGTTATAATGCAATGAATAATTTATCTTAATACAATTTCATAGGCAAAATATGACAACATAGAGAAGGCACATCAATTATTTTACAAACTAATGAAATGATTACATGATATGAAAAAAAATTCCCAACAAAGCCTTGCCAAAGCAATAAAATAATTATAAGATATACAAAGCATCCCCTTAAAAAACTTCAAAAAATTATTTTAATGATTACAAGATATGTAAAGCATGTCCTAACAAAGGTTCTACAAAGTACTACAATTATTATATAATATACAAAATACTCGCTAACAAATCTTTGACAAAATAATATAATGATTATATAATATGCAAAATGTTCATTAACAAAGCTTTGAGAAACTAATGTAATTGCTATATGATATGTAAAATATTCCCTAATAAATATTTGAGAAAATAATGCAATGATTATAAAAGATTTTAATAAAGTTATGACATGTCCTAATGTAATCTTAGTCAAACTTAGTATAACTTAAATGTAATTTAACTTAATGTAATTTCAATCAAAACATGATATATCTTATTGTGCATTACAAGTTATTATGATATATTGATATCTTTATAAAAATAAAATATTGTAATCTTAATCAAGATGTGATATATATTAATATAATCTCAAATAAAACATGATACATCTTAATGCAATCTCAATCAAAACTATTATTACTTGAATACATGTCTTTAAAAAAAACTTTTCATCTAATCAAAACATGGCTTAATGTGTCCCTACAAAGTTTTTACAACACTTATAACTCTCTTTTGTCAAATTCACTTAAAACTTACACTATTATGACTTTCTTTTGTCAAATTCACTCAGCACTTACACTTGTCTCATTCATTAACATATACCATACTCAAAATTAAATACGATAGCTTACCTTAATTTGAACATTCAATATTAATAAATTTTAACATGTAACATGTTTCCTTGAATATTGAACACTAATCTTCTCAAATTTTTGGTATATTATTTTTTAATTTTACTGAAAAATAAGTGGATTATCTTTCCATGAATGGTACACCTAACCACTTCTATGGTACATCAGTTTTCCTTTATAAAATAATGCTAACAATGGGAAACAAGCTAACTCAATTATAGTGTATGTTATAGTGCATATGCAATTCCATTAAAGAATTTTAACAGATACAATCATGTAACTTCCATAGAATTCTGGACTACTAACTCCACATGAATACTATTTATTCTCCAATATGAAATCATTATTCAACTCCAATTACCACTACATACCATTATTATTAATGGAGGGCTTCAGTAGCAAATTCTTTAGTGCTTCCCTATAGGCTAATACCCACATAGCTTTTAGCTTTTATAGGCTAATACCCACATAGCTTTTAGCTTTTATAGGTTAATACCCACAGCTTTAATCCACCTTGAAGAGAAGGCGGCTTGACTGACTTGAGCCATTCTCTCTTTTACAGAATGAAATGGTCGTCCCTTTCCATTAATAAGCTAAGACCAAAACCAATAATTAAACCTTAAAAAACATCCTACTTACGATAAACTTATGGATTGACTGGAGGCTGATCAATTCATGCCAATTGATAGTTAACAAGGGAAATAGTTGCTTGAGGAGCAGCATGAATATATACAAAATCCATACTCTGACCAGGAGGGAGAGACTTTAACCATTCAGGAAATGAATACAAGTTAGCCTTGGATTTTGAAAGACCCCATATAGAACCATAAAATCCTTGAATGGAGAGGCTGAGAGCTTGAAGTGTATGACGTTGAGATTTATTGGTGATGGACACAGAGTATCTGTAATAAGTTCTTCCTCTGTGATTCCAAGACTGTGATAGATTCTGCGAGATGGCCACCAAACTCTCCTCTGCAGGTCATGAACAACAAACCATAATCAGTAACGTTTCTTTATTCAAAGAATGCCAATGCATTGCCAGAAGATTAGGTCCTCTTACATCTTTTGATTAAATGAAGCTGTAATTACCCTTTTTAGGTACCTCAAAGTTCAAACCATGCCACTCCGAAGGAACCGAGTCCTATAAATAAGGATAAAAATGCAATGTTTTTGGGGGGAAAAAATGACTTTTTTCTCACTAATATTGAGGTTCTTCTGAAAGTAGGATGAGTTTTAATTGGGCTAGAATTCAAGACAAAATAGTATACTCGCTACAAAACTTGGATTGAATCAAGGTAGTTTTAAGACTAATATCCCTCACAGTTAAAAGATAATTGTAAGAATATTTAATTGAAAAATCAAAACCTTTCGATCCAATTGACACAAATAAATGTGATACCATACTTGTTTTTTTTAAGAATAGTTATGTATAATCTGTATTATTAATAGAAAACACTTTTCAATCAAAATATAAAAACCAATATCTGATTATTTTTCCTTTGAAAATTGTTAACATTTATCTAGCACTTCAACATTATCAAAATCCAACTTCAACCATATAACAGATTAATGAATCTGCTTCTTTAAGTGACACCAAATCTGAGTTTCTGCTAACATGGCTTTCATTTTCTGCTAAAATTGGCTTATGGCAGGCCAAATATGAGTTCAGTAGATCTCACCTTGTGGGAAAGTTGGACGAGGAGATCTCTGTTCAGGAACAGGTGAGGGGTTAGGTTTTGGTTTTTCTTCTGTAGTTCCGGGAGTAGATCCTGATTTAAACCCAGGCATAGTACCTGCTGGGAAAAAACCATTTAGACATCACAACAACATCACTGAAACCACTGTAGAAAATAAACAGCATCGATAAGGAATAAAGGAAATCAGACACATAACAGTACAGTCCGTAAGATAACATTACCTTGATCAGGATTGCTGTTTCCACCATTTCCAAGTTGGAATCTGGCTAAAATTCCCACCATCGGAGCATTGTTATAGGTTGCAGGTTCTGTCTGCTCATAATTATCTCTTTCATCTGCGAAGTTATCATTCTGATCAGGTCCTCCTACTATAGCACCAACTAAAACATTGGGATCTCTGCCTTGGTGATTGAACCATGTAGCATATCCTCCTTTGCAACTGACAAATGATGGATTGTCTTTGTATGATACAATGGAGGAAGCCCGGTGGTGAACTTGGTTAGGATAGTTAGATCCATAACCCACCATGTAGCTTGTGGCTCTTGGATTGTCACCAAGAATGTAGTCAACCTACGAGAGCGAGGCTTTAGAATGAATGCTCAATGGCACTAAATTTATATTAGGAATCAGAATCCGTCAATAACTCTGTGATATCTAGATCAAACCTTAATTGAAATGCTTTGCTGAAGAGGTTTACTGTACTTATGGTTACAAACTTTAACTGAAATGTTATGAGGATGGATTTATTATACCTGTGACTACAATTGAAAAATTTTAAGAAATGGATGAATCATATCTTTGATTACAAACCGTAATTGAAATGTTTTAAGAAATGGTTTTATCATACCTGTGATTTAGCCAAGGCTAAGAGTTCAGATGGCTCCACTTGTCCATTTGGGCATTGCAATTTCTTTCCAGCAGCAGACAAATGATCAGAGTAGACTGTGAGGAGAAATGAAGCACTTGTCACAAAATGCATGTTGTTCCATTTCTGCCAATAGAGGAGCCCACCTGAAAAAGAATTTAAAAAAGGGACCTTCAGTTCCCGGTCATCTTTGCTGAATATGATTAACAAAAATGTAATTTTTAAAGGCACTGAATGAAACTCGTACCCGGTGTTCGCTGTACATTGTACCCACTTTTCTGAAGGCAAGAACACATGAAAAACTCAGCTTTTTCTTCGTATTTTTGCAATACATCCTCTTTTTGCCCACCATTACCTTGCAGGAGAATCTGCCACAGCCCAGAGTTTTGAATGATGTCAGTTGCCTGATATATCTATTGCCAGACTACTAAAATGTTAAGAACCCATGTTGGCCATTATTTTTAGCTTTATGGCCTGTATTTTAACTATAGGTTTTGGAAATTTAGCTCATCACAATTTAATGGCAAATAATAATAATCCTCTAATCACTGTCACATATTGAAGAATTTGAATGACTGTGCACCCTCACTGACCATTGATGCAAGAACCTGGACCCCTGCATATTTGTTATCCCAAGAAAACTCTGTCATGCTCCATCCTGTTCCACCCATGGAATCTGCATTCTCGGTCAAGTAGTTCAAGTACTTCTGATCCCCAGTTGCTTTATGAAGCCATGTTGCTGCCCACAGTAATTCATCCTGCAAGAAATATGTCCAATGCATAAATTACGCACATAGTTGTTTAATTACAGCATTCACAATCATTTGAATTGTATAAGGAATCTAACATTGCCGAGGGCGAGAACTTACATTATATCCACTGATTGACCCATAAAACTTCCTAGCATTAGTAATGCTGCTGTCATACTTTCCCCTGTATTTGTCAGCAAACTCAAAGAGCTGCAAGATTGTCACATGCATAGAACATAACATCAGATTACAGCACGAAACAGGATAATTAAATTTAAGCATGGGGAGAATTGAGAAATATGAAATTGTTTGAATTAACGAGTCCAAACAAACCTGCTTGGCATGGCCGAGAAGCTCATTAGAATAAGCAGGATTGGAGTACTTGAAGACTATAGAGGCAGCAGCCATTGCAGCAGCTGTTTCTCCAGCAAGATCTGATCCAGGATTGTTGGTATCAATCTTGTATGCTTGCCTCGAAGTTGTCATATCTTCTGGCCTCTGCCAACAGTTATGGTCTGTAATGCCATCGCCCACCTGAGACCAGAGTAAACAACATTACCAAATTGGTTAGAGTTCGGCAATTTGTTACTCCATTGGATTCATGTCTAGTAAAGCTACAAAGAAATTGAAAACTCACCTGCCCATAGAGTGCATTTGGCTCAGGATGAGCTTTTAAGAGGTAATCAGTCCCCCACTGGATGGCCTCCATGGAATAACTCAGCTCTCCACTTTTAGCCAATTGTTTACCATATTCTATCACACTCCATGAGAGCATGGTAACAGTGTGCGCCATTGGAAGACCAAATTTCACATTGTCACCTGCATCATAGTACCCTCCGACCAAATCAACCTGCCCACATTGCATCCATTTGCAATTAGCTCACTAAATCTGGATTCTATAAGCTATATAGATTACGTTCATTCTGCAGTTAGCTCACCAGCATTGGAATTGATTAAAAAAATAAAAATGTAGGCATAAGTGCTAGTCCAGAAAATCAAGTAGAGCACTGAACTAAGGCTAACTATAATTACAGACCCCATTAGCCAATCCATCTTCAAGTCCAGAATTGGCTCGCCAAGTAGCCCTCTGATTATTAGGAAGCTTCCCAGATCTCTGAGCTTCATAGAAAAGTAAGCTCTTGCTCAAGGCCTCCCCATAGTCATGGCCTGCAGTAGCGCTCTCTATGAACACCAGTGCCAAAACCAATACAGCCACTGAGAAAGAAGCCATGGTGGCAATTGGGTCGCCAACGGGGTACCCCTCTCTCACAACTTATAAGTTCCAAGAACCCAATTGCAGCCTCACAAGTTTTGGAAGCTACAAGGCCTTGACAACAATGGCTGACATGACACATGAAGCAGCAGAGCAGTATTAGATAAAAAAAATGAAAAGGCCGTGATAGCCTATCTTACAAGAATACTTATAATGATAGTAGCACGTAGAAAAAAGACAAATCAGAGGCACATTCTTCCCTTGCCAAGGAAGAATGGAATAGTTTCAATGAATACAAAGTATCATGGTCAGATCTTGCCTTTTCACAGAACAGACAAAAAAATTAAAAAAGCCAGAGGGAGAGTAACAAACAAGTTATGCTGTTAAAAAAGTTCTCAAAAACAAAAAGAAAAAGCATAAATATTTGCCAATCCCTTAGCGGATAAAACATATACAGGAATAATAGAATACAAAAAAAAAAAGACAATGTGGGATAAAATGCAATTGCAGAGACCAACTTTGTATTGAAGTGGAGTGAATTCTGACTCACAATGTGGGATGGAATGCAACTGCAGAGACCCACTTGTATTGAAGTGGGGGTGAATTCTGACTTTGGAGAATGAAGAATATTTGTTTATATGAGTTTATCTCGAAGGTATTTAAATAAAGGACAAGGTTAAATGCGAGTGCAAGCTCCAAACGATTTTAGCGGTGGCAAGCTTCACACGACTTTAGCGGAATAGATACCTATCAATATTTTGACACTAAATTAAAGAAGATTGATTATTCATATACACCCAATACCAAAAAATTAATTGATTTCTAAAAACCTACTTACATTTAATATTCTGACTTAAACTATAAACAAAAGGAATGTATAATGTCCTCTCTCTGCTTCTTCTGCAGTGCTAAGTGTGAGTAAGTAACAGAATTTATGATGCTGGCTAACAAGCATAATGGCACCTTATTATTACCACATAATTTAAATTTAAATTAATTTAAATTAAATTAAGACAATCCAATCGTTCAGTTACTTTCACAAAAATATATTTTTATTAAAAGTTGAAATTTAAAAATATTAATCAATGTTAATTTGTATGCCAAATGACTCCTTCCCATTGGAAGGACTGCTCATTCCACATCTGCTGGTTGTGAAACCAACTTCCTTCCACTTCCAGTTTATTATACATTTAAAAAATTAATAAAAATATTTCAAAATAACATTGTATTGCATATACCGTTGGATGGTGGCAAAAAAATAGTCATTGTTTTTTTTTGAGTTCATGGTGATTTTTGTCATTTTTGTATTAACTGCCATGTTTTCCAATGTGGGCAGATCCCGCTGCGCAATTGACGGAGATCATGTAGAGAGTGGTTTGTGGAACTTCTCCTCTGCTGTGTCGACTTGTCATTAGTCCATTTGATGCATGTGGCAGAGCAACCAAAGTCATCACCAACATAATCGGAAATCATCCAGCGGGAAATGCGGATGCTGTTTTTGTTTTTTGTTTTTTAAATTCTTTTTTTCATTAGTGTGGAGTAGAGTTCTCATGCCAATTCATTATGCTTATTTTTTACTTTATGCAAAGTAGAGTTCTCATTCCAATTTATCATATTTATTTTTCATTTTGTGTTGAGTAGAGTTCTCATTCCAATTCATTATATTCATTTCTCACTTTGTGCGGAGTAGGCTTCTTATTCCAATTCATCATGTTCATTTTATCTTTTCAAATTAAATTAGTTTTATACATAGTTGGGTGTTACAATCAAATACCAATTAAAAAGCTTCCAAAAGTTTTAATATCAAAAAACAAAACAATAATTGAAAAGAAGAGAAGATAGGGTTTAGAGATGTACCTTTATTTTTTTATAATATGGAAACAATTATCACACCTTTGACAATAAAATTAGGGTTTTTAGGGTAAGATAGTGAGAACTTATAAAACTTGTGCCTTGAGCACCTTTGAAGAACCATATATTTGACATATCTGGTGACTAGAAGTGTACATTGTACGCTTTTGACAAACATTAGATATGTAAAATCTGATTTAATAAATGCATTTGTCAAATCTGGGCTTTGAAAACCTCACTTCACTTCTTATTTTTTGTGTTCATCTCTAGAAAATTGTTCTTCTTCAAACCCTAATAAGGTAGTTAGACCTTCAAAAGACAAGGGAAAGATTTATTTTGGGGCTCATGCTCAGGGTCAACAAGGGGTTTTAAGCACTAGCTACTTATCAAGTCTGCCAATAGTATGCAATATCGAATAAAATATGTCAACTAAATTGTAATTCAACTAGGCAATCTATTATGATGTAATGTCTATATAGTATCGGGTATGAATAAATGGGTGGAATATCTATACATCTCATTTTTTCACTTATTGATGATTTCTCTTATTGGATTGATTAATATGTCAATCTCCCTGAGTGCATACCCTAAGGAGTGCACCAAGAATAGGGTGGGTTGGTTCATGGTGATTTGTGAGTGATGCAGGAGCATATGATAAATCAAGTAATATTGCATTCTCCAAAAAAATATTTTATATGTTTGTATGCTTCCAACAATCGACATGAACCCCATGGACTTATTCACATTTTAGCAAACTTCTAGAAGGGAGAGAGAAAAGTTATTTTAGCCCTGGAGGAGAGTGTTCTCTGCTTCATGGTGAAAACCCTTGTTAACGCAGTTTTGCATTAACCAGTGGTTACAAAACCATTATACCAGTTACACAACCACCACTCTTTAGGAAGATAGTTACATATGCCCAAAAATGCCCTAGAACTATTCAAATACCCATTTGGATCATTTCCAAGTTCAAACGGGGTTCCAAGAGTCATTAATCGAAGCACAAAAGGAGGAGAAGGATTCAAAGAAGGCAAACTGAAGTGGAAAAGAACTTTCAAGTGAGTGTGGGGAGCCAAGAGGAGTAGAAAGTATGTTAAGTCCAACAAGGGGACTATGTGTGTGTGAACATCCTCCTATCGTATTGTAGTTTTAAGATAAATTGTGAGTGTTGTGTGTGTAATTTTTGTACTTCCTTAAGAAAGATCAATAAAGTGTGTAGTTTGGTTTCAGTCTCATGTTACTTGTGTGTCTGAAAGGTACGCTAAAAGGATTAAGTTGTCCTTCATTGTAACCCACATCCTTGGTTGCATCAATTGGTACCAAAGTAATAAAACATATTTGGGATAAGAGGGAGAGTTTGGGTAAAGGGCATGAATGAAGTGCAGTGAGGGTTGAATGTTCTCCATCTTGTTTGGATGGATAGAAAACTAAGGATACATCCTCCATTGAGTGAACAATGGGTGGAGGGTGCATAGAGGTGTTCTCCATCTTGTTTTGGTGGGTAGAGAACATAGAGTTGATAGAGATGTATAGAGAGGAGTAGAACCTACATATGATTGCAATAGAAAGGTTGTAGTAATGGGTTGGAAGTATGTGTGAGGAAAGAGGTGAGAGAGATGTGAAGTCCAATTGGTTGAGTTGAGAGCTGTGTTAAATGCCATGCAAGCCCAAATGAGAGTTGAGGCAAGGAAGATGAAGATAAAATGTGGTTCTACACTACTTATGATAGATGTTGAGAAGCTCAAGGAGGAGTTTGAGGTTGTGCAAGCTCTGTTAGAAAACATGGAAGATGATGTTGTTATTGCAATGGAAGAGAAAGAAATATGGTGGAGAGTATGGATCACACCATGTGTTGTAGAGATGAATAAGAGGAAGATTCATCATAATAAGAGAACCTTGGAGATGATTGAAGAAATCTTGGTGGAAGAAGGAGAAGTAGAAGTGTGTATTTTGGAAGTTATGAAGGAAGAGTTAAAGTGTGTGCACATGACTACACATACATCATATTTTTAGGAGACATTGAGTGAATAAGAAGATCTTCCGTTAGAGGAAGATGAGGAGGTTGTGGATAAAATGGATGTGACAACTGAGGAAGACATCAAAGATGTGTTTCTAGAGGCACATGAATAATGGGTGTTGGAGAAAGAGTATCATGTCTAAGAAGAGTGACTTGTGAGAAACTGAAGATTAGCTTGAGAGTTGGAGAGAGTGAAGCATGGAG
>JARHVA010003302.1:55000-120000 GCA_037957365.1 Torreya grandis
GTTAAGACTTCATTTTCCTCAAAAGAATGTTCTGTTACTTTTTAGGTTATTTATAATCCAAATGCTTATAATATTTTGCTTGGAAAATAATGGTTACACTCAATAAGAGAAATGGTTGATAAAAATAAAATTTGCATATCATATGATCATCAAGGAAAGTTTACATCCTTTTCCAAAAAAGAAAATATATATTTGGATACCATACAAACAAATACAAGTAATGTCATATCAATAAAGTCAAACAAAGAACATATTGAAAGATAGAAACCAAAGGCATCTTAGAATAACATTTTTGTTAAATCTAGCATCCCCAGAGAGAAATAGACACAATATATTAATCACTGCATCCCCTTGATACAAGAACATGATACTCTTTTTGATTCTACTATACACACATATGGCACATCTGGTTCAAGATAGGTTATAAATTTACCACTCCATGAAAATCCTCATCCTCATCTTGAGATCATAGGATAGTCTTTTCTTTTCAAATATTCAAAAATCCAAAAAAAATATGCATTTACATGTTCTATTAGCTCCTTGGCATCTATGTTGTTAGTTCTATGTTAGTGGATAATGTATCATTTATTTCTATATACACATATGTTTCATGTATTTTTTGAGTGTGATATAGGTATACACAGATACATGATCTATGCACTTTCAGATGTTGGGCCTTGTCCTCCACTCATGTCATATGGGCATTGGGGGCATCCATTTATTTGATCATGAACATCCATATTATATTATTTTGTGGTCACTTTACATGAACATGTTTGATCTTATGCACTTACACATGCCTTTATCTATAATTATGTATTTTGTAGTGTACTTTACATGCTAGGTACTTTACATTTTTTCTAGCACATATATCCAAGGGCTAGTATGGTATGTTTATTTTGGTTACTTTTACATTTTTTTTATGCATTTCCTTGAGTGTCTTGATTTGCTTATTTGAGCATTTGAATATTCTCCATTATTTGTGGCCTTCGTGCCTTTATTTTCCTCTTTGACATTTTAATATGTCATCCCTTTTTTTATGTTGACATTTGAATATGTCATTCTTTCTTTTTTGCACATTTGAATAAGTCACATCCATTCAATTGTGCAACATTTAAACATGACCCTTGTTTGAGGTCTCTTTAGACCATTATATTTTGATTCATTTTTGAGTGATCTTGTGTGTGTGTCTAATATCTTGTTTAGATTGTATAGTTACTATCTAGACATTTTCATGATCTACATCATCCATCTTAGACTTTTTGTCATCACATTATTCATACTTCAATGATATATCTACCTAGATAGTTTATTCTATATGCTACATGAGTCATACATATATTATACAATTATTTTATCTTTTTGAGGTAAGGTGCCTACCAGTTCCTACTTCCCCTCACTTCAAAATGGGTGCATATCAGTGAGGTCATGTCATAGAGGCATGGATTCCACATTTTACACTGGTTTCAAGAATCATATATATAATGGGGGCATGTTTTAGAAACATGTTCTCCACACATTTTACATAATTAGCTAGATTGAGATATACAATGCGGGCATGTTTTGGAAAGATGTTCTCCACACTTACACAATTAAAAATTAGTAAAAAATTATAGTTATATGATCCAGATACATATTTGTGGCATATTTCTATACATTGGTACCATTGTTATGCACGATTTCAACATGAGACATATCTAAGGTGCATATGCTATGAAATGTGTGCCTAAAATTATAAAATAAAATCAATTTCATATTTCAAAACACTTATATGGACTATCATCACCCATTAGGTTGGAATTTTATGGAATGTATTGAGCCAATATACTATAGTAGTTGGTTCATTTTTTGGTATGGTTGAGGTGATTAAATCACTCAATCTTGCCAAATTTATATAATAGATTTGATTACATCATCCAACTTCACCATATTTATAGTGTGAGTTGACTTAGTTCACTCACACTCACCAAGTTATAAGTATGATTGGGTTGCACGATTGAGCTAATCTCAACTATCGGGTGACAACTCATCTTTTTTCAAAAGTTGGGGAAATGTGTCCTCCAATCTCTCTATATCTATCTAGATATATACACTTTCCATATTTTATATTTTATCCTAATCCAAGTTTCAGTGATTCATAATGATACATCTTTATTAATACTTTTTTAAGAAGGTAAGGCAGTTACATCAATACATAGGTGTACTCCTAAATATTACTCTCTTTTAGTTTCAATCATTTCAATGCTTTCAATTTCAGATTATATGCATTGATTATATATTGTGACATGTTCTTAGTTGTAGAGTAGTCACCAAAAAATCACTCAAGTTGGACTTAAACAAAGGCAAGGTGTGTTATACACACCTAAGTACACATTTATTTTCCTTTAAACTAAAAATTTCATTACTATATTAAAAAGGGGGAAATGTAGATATTATTTTTGAATTATATAACACCTCAGTCTTGTACACTTGAAAAATACATATCATGGATGTAACTTTAGCTTCGAGACCTTTCTATTATCAAAAGGCTTGCAAACATTTTATCTATGTGTCAAATTGCTTATATCTTAGTCTAACCAATGTTATTCTAATGACTTAGACCTTATATCATGCTCAAAATTTTATAAACCTACTTATCTTCCATCTCTACAATTTCTATACCTATGCTTGTTTTCTAGTTTCCTAGACACTTGCATCCCATTCAAACACATACTTTGATGCAAGTGTTCTATCCCAATGCACATGTCCAGTGCCATAAAGTCATCTAATTCATAAATTAAATGTATCTTAAAGGTTGTCCTAAGTGTTTTAATGTGATATATTATCCAAATGGATTGATATGTACAAGATCAAACCTCATTCATTTAGAACCTAACATAGACCTAGAAACTTCTTATCTACTCACAAGAAAACTCATTGAAGGCATTCAATCAAGCAATCAATTGAGAAAAACATCCTTATTTTCTCTTATTTCATTATTAGTCATAGGGACAACACATATACATTTATGAATTATTGAAGGAGCATTCTATGGACCATATTTTCCAAGGCTAGGTCACTATTGTACTTGTTTTATACATATTGCACCCTTGTACACACACAAACCAACACATTAGGGAAGAACTACATCAATTTTAATCCCTCTTTAGAGAAGTGGCTATGTAGGTAGTACCCATTGATAGAGGGGTCTTTGAGGTTATCTCAACATTTTTAACCCACTAACCCATTTTACCATAGACACTAAGAAGATGAAGAACTAGGGTTTTTTTATTTTACAAGGAATGACAACCCATGATCCACATTTGAGCACACCATAACAAAGGCAACATAAAACCTAGAATATATCAGGTGGTCACATTCATTTTTATTAAGTATTCTTTACAAGATGCATGCATCTAAGTTATACAATAACATTGATGCAACCATCCTAGGTTGATGTAAGTGTCCATAACTACAAAAGGTATTTTTACAGAATCTGACGATTGATCTATAATCCAGATCTAGTGATCTAGAATCTAGATCTATATTTCTAGCCTGTTCCATATTAGATATGTAGTAGCCTCATAACCAACTCAGTATCTTGTTTTCATTGTCATTACAATATCTAACATAGTTATACTTTTTATTTTTAGCATATATTCGCATAATAAATTTAGTTTTTTTCATCTGAGTTTTAAAATTTATTGGCCTACTTTAAAGATAGTTTACCATCCTTGTGCCCTTGGCTATCTCTACCCATTTAACCCTAGATTACCAATTTAGATTTTAGGATTAAACATCAAATAACTCAGCTAGAAAATATGATGCTACATCACATAATAGGGGTGTACCTTAAGTCAAAATGGTGGTTATACCACCTAGCCCAAAATTGTGAGCATTATACTCATAAACTCTTACCCTAGTTATATGATGTAGGAGTGTGTATGCTAAAACTTAGAGCTTGAATATAAACTAAGAATGATTAGCTCCTACTCTAAATTACAACATGAGCAAATGAAAGAGGAAAACATAATTTTACCTTCACCTACCAAGCGAAGCTCTGCTTCATTGATGTGGATTTACTCGTGATTGATGGATTTGTGGTTACTCAAGGATTTATGCAATATTTAAACAACATGCATCTAGGAAGAATGATTGTCAAGATGACAAAAAACTTTATGAATTTTTCCCAAGTTCATCCTCATGCCAAGATATCTTACTAGAATGTGAAAATGAAGGATTAATGGATTTATTATATATTTTTGGATGGGAGATTGGATAGTTGGGATTAATGTGGATTTATTTTGATATTTTGATTTTGGATGGACGAGATTTGATTTTCATTTAATGAGGAAGTTGAGGGAGTTGATGGAATTTGTTGATTGGTTTAATGAGTTGGTTGAGGGAGTTGTTTGAATGGTTTAATGAGTTGGTTGATTTTATTTATATATTTATTTATATTAATTTTGTGTGCATGAAGTTAATTAGGAGCCAATTAAGTAATTAATAATAATTAATTTAGATAATTTTTTATGGGGTGATGTTAGTGGGATTTTATGGGATTATTTGAGTAATGTGATAATGTTAGATGGGGGTTGTGTTGTAAGTTTCTATAAAATTAGTGTAGATTAATTAAAAATGAATTAGATGAAGGAATTAAGGTGGAAAAATTAGGGTGTCTACATTTGCCCCTTTTTTTTAAGGGTGTTGTGATTGAAAAAAGCACCAAATTTTCAAAGAATGTATAAAAAGACAAAATGGGAAAAAAAGTATGCTCCTAGTGGCATGATATTTATGGATATGACCCCTTGAGAGGGTGTGTGGGGACAAAATACATGGATGGGATCTTGACATGAGAACAAAGGCTAAATAGAAGGGATTATGGATAAAATGGAGGGTTGGGGGTGAATAATTAAGAGGTGGGGAGAGAGTAAAATTAAAGTCATTGTCATCTTATCAAGTTAGAAAAATTGAACTTTGACCTTTGAAATATTGTGATCGAAAACATCCCCACACATGAGCACCAGAGTGAGAGGGTGAGGGAACACATATGACCAAAGGGAGGTGGTCGACCAATACATGGCATTTTTTAGTTGTGTTTTCTAAAATTTAAAATGTTTTTAAGGGAAAACATGTATAATATGAAAATTCTACAAGAAAAAATTACCATGGCATTTTCATTAGCACAAATGATGTTTATGTAGTAGGCCTTAGCATTTTGTATGTTTTGATAGTTAGTGTTTTTGTGGCATTTGTAGCATTTACATCATAATAGTGACATTTTTTTCCAAATGAGTGGTATTTACACTCTTGTAGTGTTTGTGTTAAGATGTGTAATGTCTATGTGAGAATGGAATTTATGTTGTAATAGTAACATTTTTTCATGTGCTAGTAGTATATTTTAAAATGTAGTGGCATTTTTGAAATTTAGGAAAAATGACTAAGTGTGCCATGTGTTTGGTGATTGTAGGAGTGGCTACCAATGATTGTGGTGTGAGAGAGGTGATAAAAAATTCTAAGATTAATATTATATCTCAACACAAATTAGTTATTATTAGAGGTAGTGAGATTGTATCATGTAGCGAGGATGTTGGATATTTAGGCAGATAGAGCCTTATTGACAACTTTGGCAGAGAAATGGCATTCAAAGATGAACACATTTCATCTTCTAACTAAGGAGATGATGGTGAATTTAGAGGATGTTTGGAGGATTTTATGGATCTAGATATGAAGAGCTATGGTTTAATAGAGTGATATTATTCCATGGGTGCTAATAAGGAGGGTATATGATTAGGATGATAGTCCACTGTTGGGTTGGCTATAGACTTAGATGTTTGTTTGGATGGAGGGTTAGTAGAGAGATTACCCCAAGTATTGATGGGACGTTCTAGTGGCATATTGTTGCTTGAAAAGATAAAGATATACTTAATGATGGGCTTGGTAGATGTTGTGGTAGACATGATAAAGGATGAGACAAAATTTGTATGGGGTCCCTATGTGTTATCATAATTATATAGATATTAAAACATTACATTTTATGGGGGTAAAAAATATCAATGCTTCTACTATACTATATATATGTGCATGAGATCATATAGATCTTGAGCATCTAGTATGATAGTGGCAGTAGAGGGGGGATGACGATATTATAGTATATGATTGGTAAATTATGGTAGGTGGTTAGTGATGACATTTGGAGTATCATTGGTGAGGTCAACTCACTCGGTGGGAGCTCCTACTAGGAGAGGCCCACCAAGAGGAAGTCCAACCACTGAGAGCCATAGTGAAATATGATAGTTGTAGACATGATGTGATTTTTGTGTATATATTATGAGATAGATTGATTGTATACTTGTACGTGGAAACACACACACACACACACACACACACACACACACACACACACACACACACACACACACA
This sequence comes from Torreya grandis, assembly GCA_037957365.1. Lineage (NCBI taxonomy): Eukaryota > Viridiplantae > Streptophyta > Pinopsida > Cupressales > Taxaceae > Torreya > Torreya grandis. The sequence continues at coordinate 61,403 of JARHVA010003302.1, forward strand.
CACACACACACACACACACACACACACACACACACACACACACACACACACACACACATAATGAATTTGTTTTTTGGCCTCAAACTCTCTCATGTGTATGATGTGATGATTATGTTATGATGTTTTATGTTTATGGTGTTATGTTTTTTTATAGATGTATGTTATTATGTGATGTGATGGATGCATTGACATTCTTTGTTTTTTTATGATGTACACTTAGTCAATGAAAATAAATGTTATTTATGAATAGTTAATTGGAATGAATGTATAGGAATGAATATTTATGATTTTATGATGAATGTTGTTAATCTTGAATAGATTTATAAATGTTTGAGAAACCTGATGTTTACTATAGCATTTAATGGGATGCACCATGATATGAAATTGTTGTCAATTAGGAGTGTGCCCTTGTTTTATTCTTTTTGGGAATTAGGTGTTTAATTTTTAAGTAAATAAAGGTTTGAGTAAATGTAAATCAGTAATTAATGTGTCATAATTATCCTACTAATTTGTGTAAATAGATATGTATTTTACCTTTTTCTAAAAATAGTAAGAAGTGTAAGGAAATCAAACTTAGCTTATTATGGGCTAAAAGGGATGAGGCAAGGTCTAGAAATTATTGTGCAGAGATGACAAACTATCATAAATAGGACCCATAACTCTATTTTTGTATTGGACAGGAGCACCAAACTCAATACACCCTTTTACTTGGCACTATATTCCACTTTTCAGCACTACTATCCACTTCTAGCATTGTTATCCACTTCTAGCATTGTTGTTATGGTGGCCTAGTTTTTCTAGGTTTTATTTAGTAATCCTGTGACACCTTGGCAGTGAAATATTGAAGCCTGGGTTTGTGCTGAGCTCATTGTATGTCTGATTCAATCTTTAAAACCCTTAAGAGCTCTTGGTACTTGAAATTGAGTAGTAAACTTGTGAAAGAGAGAAAGGGTTATTGTGTAAAGGATATGTTAGATTCACTTCACACCCCATGTGTGGGTATACTACTTACATACCAATACTCCGAAGAGGGATCAAGCTAATGTAGTTCTCCCATTTGAAGTGCTTGGTGCAATTATGGGATGTATGCAACTAAATGTGAAATTGGAATGTACTTTTGATTACTAGAGACTAGTATGAGTTCTTGAATAGGCTTGAATTGGTCTTGGAAGGTTATATGTAGAGAATAGGGAAGAGTGCTTGAGTGTACTTACTTATATTCTTAATTTTTTCTTGTGAATGAGTGCTAACCCTTCTAAATAGACATTGAATGCCATTTTATAGGGAAACTGATGATTGTGGGTTAGATGATCTTGCATTAGGCTGATAGGGGAAAAGATAAGGATTCAATAAAATCTAATTGTTTGAGGCTAAAATAAATTTGGACAACACCACTAGAAATAAGACACCCTTGAATTTCAATGCTCCTATCCAATTTGGGCACTATTTTCCTAGGAGGATGAGAGTTAGGGGGATGGATCTGGGTCTGAGAGGGTTACTTGGGTCCCAAAAAGCTAAGTCTAGGAAGCTACAGGTGATTAAGAATCAATGGAAGTCTAGCTGAGAAGGGTTGAATGAGTAAGAAAGAGGACCTATAGGTTGGGTGCTATTAGCCATGCCTAACTCATCCAATTTCACATTTTATATGATTAAATTCCCCCCCCCCCCCAAATTTATTTTAGGGATGCAACAAAGTTAAATACTAGGATAAAGTAAAAATAGAAAGAATACTTGAACTTAACTATAAGGGAAAAAACTCATGAAGCTATGTGATGTTGGATGTTCATAAAGAGAACATGTTGTGATATGTGAATCTATAAATAAAAACATGAAGTAGATTAGTTCTTACTAGATACACTATATCTAAAATAAGAACATACAAAATTTGAGTAAAGGAAGAGAGAGGAACGAATACACCTCATCAGGTACATGAACTAATATAAAACTTATTATGATGATGGATTGTGTTGAGTATATGCTGAATTAAGAGTAATATCATGAATGGAGCTAAGTTCTCAATTCCCTAGAGTGTGGTTAAAGAATTCAAAGGTTATCCCTTTATCTCTATCATCACCAACTAAGTAAAGTTAAAAAATCATGCATGTGCTAATTGATTTCTAGACTATATGTCCAATCCCTCTAAATAGGTGGCTCAAGAATATAAAGGATGGCCCTTTGGCTCCATCATTGTCCCAAGAAATGAAGCTATGAAGTGATATTGGTATAGAATAGATGTCATATGAGATGGATCATGGAGCCCATGAATGTGCTATAAATCTGACACTATGATATGGATAGCTAAATGTGTGCTGGAAACTAGGCCACTCTTGGCCATTTCAAAAGGTGGAGATTAGGCTTGTATGAAATCCACTTCAAAACTGATGTACTATGCTTATATGAAATCCAAATTAGGAACTTGGGTAGTTAAAAATCTAAACTTGTCTGAAAGTTTAACTTGAATGTGATGCCAACCACCTGCAGATGGAGTAAGGCACACAACTGCTGAGAATGCCTGGAATAAACTAAACTTGGAAACAAAAAGAAGATCAATGTGCCGCATACATTACTCCCAATCATTGATGTCTATAACATGGATTTATATCTATAATTTATGCCAACTACCCAATCTAAATTGAAAGTAAGAACCATCATATTGCACATGATACCCCCTATATATGAGAAAACTATGTTGAAATTGGTGAATCTGAAGGATCTGGAAGTGCAACAACTATCCCAGAACTAAATTTTTTGCCTATTTATAGAAACCTTAAGTTTTTTTTGCCTGGATAGGAGTGCTAAACTATGGACACCTCTATTTTTGGTGCTACTATCCATTTCTGGCACTACTATTCATTTCTAGTGCTATTGTCCATTTCTAGTGCTATTGTCCATTTCTAGCACTATTGTTCAGTGTGAAAACTAACTACTAATCTAAGACTGTTCTTATTTTTTACTCTGATTTGACTGGTTTGACCTTTGGATTCTATGATGACTGTTCTAAATGTTGTTGTTTCAATTTTCTAGGAGGTTTTATCTCTATGATAAAGCCCCTATTTGATGCCCCTTCTTCTGAGGGTAGGAATGATAAACCTGTAATGAATGCCCTCAAAATAAAAGATTCCTGCAAGTGTGTTAATCTAAATATATATATGATATAACATTTGATATTTGACAATATGTTTCAAGATATAGCAAATTTTTTTACCAATATATTATTAGATCAATAGGGGTATGCCTAAATAGATATAAAAATTTGAAAGCATGTACAATATACTAAACTAGAACTAGAAATGTCAATTTTTAGTTGTTAGAGGGATGGATCATGATGTCCATCATGGCATCCAAAAAAAAAAAAAATGCATGATATGGATCATGGCATTGCACACATTTGACAAACAACAAGCAAACAAGTAAGAAGTAAGAAGCATACTAGATAGGCCAAGAGGCCATGCAAACAAGGGACATGGGCACATGTCACTCAAATTAAAAACAAGCATGGAAGGCATGTTCAAATTCCACATACACATACAAGTGAAATAAGCAAAGTTAGAACATAGACCATAGGCACATAGCAGAGTACAAACAAAGGAAATTGGCAAATGTCCTAAGGCACACAAGAAAAAGAAGAAAAGGACATTAGAAAATGCCCTAAGGCACAATCATGAGACAAGATGGAATTTAAAATGCAATCACACAAGCTACACTAAGCAAGCATAGAAAGCATGATATAACTTGGAAAGAGACAAGCACATCTAACTGATCAAAGCAAATATGAAAGTATGCAAAACATGTGTAATACAAGACTAGGTAGATGCTAAGAAATATACAAGTGTTAGATACTAGTGAGATGTTGATATAGTATTCTATATAAGCTATAGATTAATGTACATTAGCATGATAACTCAGAGTGTGTGGTGTAGAAAAGACATAACCTGGATGGTGTAGTCATGTAGAAGATGCCCCCAGTGGGTGTGTATAACAATGTATGTCTCGAATATAGAAGTAAGAATGCCCCTTCTATGGATAGATTAAAGCAAACCAATAGATCAAGTAAAGCATGGTAATGTAAAAAATTGACATACACTAGCATGAAACAATAAATGTAAATCATAGCATGATAGTAGTGATGTAAAGCATATACGATGCATAAAATCAAAATATGTTTGGCATTTTTGAAATTTTTTTGAATGTTTTTGTATTTTGAAGTGTTATATTATTTTTGTATTTTTAAAAATATTTGAACTATGAAAAATCAAGCAGAAGATAATATATACAATCAATGCTAGAAATAAATTATGTACAAATATATACATCATAATATAAAAGACTAGGCTAGTGGGAAGGGATCCAAAGATGGAGCTTGTTGGGGATGAAAATGGAGGAAAGGATCCCGACCATCATCAAATGTATCGAGATCATCATCATAAGTATCATAATATGCTATAAATGTTGTGTTTGTGATGTCATCATGTTGAAGGTGAATTTAGGGTTGCTCTAGTGGTGAAGATGTTGATTCTAATCTTGGATGTTTTGACTTCCTGGTAAGTGACTTTAATGGAAGTGGTGGAACTAGTGGTGATGGTGGTGATATAATTTGAATAATACCTTGGTCTTATAGTTTATTAAAATCTCTACTATAAGGTTATGCATGAATTTGTATCATGGCCTATAATCCTATGAAAGGTATAGAATGGGAAACTATCCTGATGTGACAATCTACTAATAGATCTGTGTCATACTATAGGCAATGTGATCAATCCATAATCAAGTAATATCTATAACATAAACTGTGGTTGATGTTGTGTGTTGTTTGCCTGAATATGAATAACTATCTCTATATCTATAGAGGTAACCATGTGAGTTGTATGTGCTAAGTGATCTAACTATGGTCATGAATGTGGAAGGTAGTACAAGATGATAAAAAGCACTATAAGATGTGGTCTAAGAGCTCTAGAGTCATATCAATACTCTCCTGGGCTAATTGGTGTAAAGCTCAATCCACACAAATAATCATCTATAAGTGTGGGTGTTGTATCATCATCTGAAGAAGCCTATGAATTTGTATCAACATCTTGTACATATGGCAACTCAAAATTTACCACCAGGGGTAACTATGATATAGGAGTCTTATCAACTATAGTAGTAGAATATGGTACTAATACCAAAATATTTGTAACTAGTGGAGTAACTATGGAATCAACTAGAACTTTTGGTGCACTTTTAGTGATGGTGGATGTGTAATCGGTGCTTGAATTGTGATCGATGGAGTAGCTAGAATGGTAGAAGCTACTGTGGATGGTGAAAGAGCTAATGTTGATGGTGTGACTATAAGTGAAGTAGTGTAGTAAGTGATAGTGTCTCCAACTTCATATATATGTATATGATCAAGAGAAATGCTATGTAGTGGAGGTTGTACTATGAGATATGGTGTCCCGTCTGATGAAATTATCAAATATGACTCTATAAGTTGATAATATCTGAATGGTTGGTTGTCTATTGGACATGTGTATAAATATCCCTCATGGAGAAACTTAATACATCTATGGAGAGTGGAAGGGATAACACCCATAGTATATATCCAAGGTCATCTGAGTAAAATATTATAGTGAAGTGGACTTGGCATGACCTGGAATTCTATTGGGAGGGTTTTTGGGCCCATCATGATATCTAAAGTAATAGTACCCAATGTCTATCATCGTATATCATCAAACCCTCAGATGTTATTATATGTTTTTTGCACTGATGCTAAATCTACACCCATTGCTTGTAAGAATGTGATATTACATAAATTTATTTTGGAACCACTATTAACAAAAACTCTCTTGACTACATTGGTTTTGTCTTGTACTTGTATGAATAGTGGTAAATTTTGATCAGTAACCATTTGAGAAGGCATGTCATCACTATCAAAATAAATTACATCTTCTATAGTTTTTATAGTATTGAGCATTGATGCAAAATAAGAAGGTTCCAAATCAAGAGGCAGAGAAGTCTGAGTGAGTGTCTGATAAAGAATGCCTTGAATACATTTATTTTTTGAAGTAGTTCTAACATGGAAATTTTATCTAGAGTGTTTCTCAACTAATCAAAAATGTCATATACCTTGTACGAATCTATCTATGCTAGTTGGTTGAGCATGGGGTGGTTTGGAATAGTAGGGTGATGGGGATCCTAGGTAGGTGGAGGAGGCATAGTTGCACGCCAAGTAATAACTCTAACTACATTATCTACTATCCATATAGGAGTTGTTATTACAAGAGGAGAGAGAAGATAATCGATGGGTTGAGGAGGTGGAGGAACAAAAGGTTTCAATTGGGATCTTTGGAAATGGGTAGTGACCTAGGGAAGAGGAAAATGGACCATACAACATGACTCGGTATAGGGAAGAGGATCTGAAGGAGGTGATGCAAGAGATGGTTTTACATATTTGAAAATAAATTGCTTAACATCATCCCATGCCATGAAAAATAAACAGGAAATTTAAAGAATGAAACTAACATATGATAAAATTCATCATTAATGTACATTATAGGATCGATAATGGAATCTTTATGATTTACAAGAAATGTGAGAAAAATTTGTAGATTAAAGAACATCATTTTTTTAAATTTTGTGTGAGTTTAAGGTGATAACTCGAATAACAAAGAAGGAGCTAGTACATGCAACTAAGGATTTTTCAAAAATATTATTTGCAACATACTATAGACTTTTGAATTTGAAATTGATTTTTTGAGTTTGATATGTAACTAAATTTTTAGAAAATTATGTGAAAAGTACTAAAGAATCATTGAGAATGTATTTGATGCAACTAGGGTTTTGAATGATTTTTTCCAAAATTAGTGTAGTAATTTGAAAATTTTATAGAAAATTTGTAGTTTTAATTTTGAAAAATTGAGGAAAAATTCTAAAAATATTTCTAAAATTAGCAATATATTTTTCCTAGTGGTTGAAAGTGTTTGTATGCAAATAGGACATAGTATGTGAAAAATAAGGTTTGGGTGAATTTATTGAAAATATTTCAATTAATTTTTAGTTTATTAATTTTTAAATTCAAGAAAAATCTGGAAAATATGGTAAAAAATCAAATGCTTTATTCTTTTTGGGAATTAGGTGTTTAATTCCTAAGCAAATAAAGTTCTGAGTAAATGTAAATAAGTAATTAATATGTCTTAATTAGCCTATTGATTTGTGTAAATGGATATGTATTTTACCTTTTTCTAAAAATAGTAAGAAGTGTAAAGAAATCAAACTTAGCTTATTTTAGGCTGAAACATATGAGGTAGGGTCTAGAAATTACTGTGCAGGGATGGCAACTATCATAAATAAGACCCAAAACTCTATTTCTAGATTGGATAGGCATGCCAAACTCAAGAAAACCTACTAATTGGCATTGTATTCTACTTTTGATGTTGTTGTCCACTTTTGGTGTTGTTGTCCTAGTGGTCTAGTTTTTTTTGGGTTCTACTTGGCAGGCATGTGACACACCTAGTAGTGAAATATTGAAGCCTGGGTTTGTGTGGAGCTCACTGTGTGTCTAATTAAATATTTAAAACTCTTAGGGGTTCTTGGTACTTGAACTTGAGTAGAAAATTTGGGAAATAGAGAAGGGGTTAGTGTGTAAAGGATATGTTGGATGAACTTCACACCTCGTATGTGGGTATGCCACCGACATACCAATACTTTGAAGAGGGATCAAGCTAATGTAGTTCTCACATTTAAAGTGATTGGTGTAATTATGTGATGTATGCAAATAAATTCAAAATTGGAATGTATTTTGGATGACTAGGGACTGGTATGAGTGCTTGAATAGGCTTGAATTGGTCTTGGAAAGCTCTATGTAGAGAATAGGGAAGAGTGCTTGAGTGTACTTGTTTGTATTCTTGTTTTTTTCCTATGAATGGGTGCCAACCCTTCTAAATGGACATTGAATGGCCTCTTATAGGGAAACTGATTATCATGGGTTAGATGATTTTGTATTAGGTTGATAAGGAAAAAGATAAGGATTCAATAAAATTTGTTTGTTTGAGGCTAAAGTGAATTTGGACAATGCTAGAAATAGGTCACCCCTAAATTCTGACACTCCTATCTAAATTGGGCACTATTATCCTAGGAGGATGAGATCTAGGGGGATGGATCTGGGTCGGAGAGGGCTTCTTGGGTCTCAAAAAGCTAAGTCTAGGAAGCTATGGGTGACTAATAATAAGTGAAAGTCTAGTTGAGAAGGGTTGAGTGAGCAAGAAAGAAGACCTATAGTTTGGGTGCTATTAGCCATGCCCTAGTCATCCAATTTTGCATTTTATATAATTACAACCCTCGTGAGAATGTGTGCTTTTTCTCACTCTTGATGAAACAATGGAATCTCTCCTAAGTGTGGGTGACTTTTAAATGGAGATAATCTCTAGATAGAGGGTTGGTTCCCTTGATACACTCACTAAAACTTGCTCTTAAACCTACTAACTACTGATTCTGACTATGAAAAAGGTGAAAGAGATATTGTTTATAATGGAATTGAAATGAAAAATTGGAATAAAGGTGATGCACCAATGTGTATGACCACTTATGCTTGAAAATGACATTCTTAGGAAGGGAATAATCTTTCACTCATTCTCTTCACTTTAGGTATGACTTCTACAATAATGTTTCACAAGGACTTGACAAACTCACCCTTTGCATGAAAGGAATGAAAAGGAACTAAATTAACATCCAATGCATATAATAAAGTTGATCTTTTCACTTAAAATGGCCTATAGAACATCAAATATATTGTACGAAGGTACAAAAACCAAACAATAACATAGGAAAACTAATTCTTCACAATGCTATCTCAATGGAAAACACCATACATTTTCCCAAAACTTGAAAATGGAAGGAAATAGCTTATTATTTATTGAAATGGTGATTACAAAATTTGGAAATCTTTCATGATAGCCAAAATCAAAAGAGTGATAATAACATTCTATAAAAATGAGTACAAAATAGAAAATAAAATGATGGGAGACAAAACATCCCCAAATTAGGGATGTCAACTTGGTCTTCAAAACCCCTCAAGTGCTATTTAGTACCTCCTTGAACCTCTCCTTTATTGCATGTCCTTAGGGTGGCGTAGAGGTAGAGTATCATGATTTTAGGATACTTGAAAATGTGACTTTAATTATTTATTCATTATTCCTTAGAAAATTATTATAACACATTAATGAAGTCCCTCCACCTTACATGGGCTGTTAGAAACTCCTTGATGTTGGTTTGATCCTTCAACATGCTAGGCATAAGAAGGAAGGAAGGTGTAGTTAGGAGTCTTAGAGACCTTTTCAACTATCAAAACCTTCTCCCAATCAAAATTTGGCTTATTAATGCTTGAATAGGCATATGAGGTCTAGGTAAAAACATAAATAAATCCTTTGGAAAACTTTTATTTATCCATTAAGTGCTTTAAACACTTGATTCCTTCACTTGAGAAAAGAGGCATAGGAGAGAGAAAGATGGGTTTTAATTTGAACCAAGAAAAATCCCTCCATGTAAGGCTTCTAAACATGAATTCAAATCCAAAACAATACATTTGGAACTGTCAAGTAGTTAAAAAGATGCCATTTTGCTCCATTTGCTTACTAAAGCACCCATTCCTTGTAGCCCTAAAAAATAATAAAGCTCCTTGTAAAACATAATTTATGAACTAACTTGGAAAACTAAGAAAATTTTTGAGTACCTTATTACAACTCCATATAAAATTTAATGGTCTAAATCCAAGTGGAAGTATCTTTTTCTATAATTTCTCTTTCCAATTAGGCCTAGTTATGCCTCTTAGGCCTAGAAAGAGAAATTTGGCCAAAATGACCACCCACAAATGTAAAAATATTTGAAAGCGTTTGATTCAATTTACTTTGCATAATAAACTTCTCCATTCTAGATTTCAAGAGATGGGCAAACCATGAAATGGTCATTTGCAAGCCTAGATGCCTTTATGTACTTGACGGGGTGTTTGAGAGATTTTTCAAGAAAGTTGTAGGTTTTAATGCCTTAAAATTACATGATGATACTTTTAACACCTCAACATAACATATACATTGAGGTTTAAGTCCTTTATTTCACTCATTGGCTTTCATCATTGGTTTTTTGCTTACAAAATTGAGTTCTTCACACCAATGGGCCTAGTGGCCAACTTGCAGGGGATGTGTAACTATTTGAGATAACTATAAAACCTTTTTAATGATCATGAAAAATCTATTAATTCCCCATAAATCTCCTAAAATATCCTGGATGGCACTCCATAGTCTACACCCTCACAAACAAGCTAAAAACCACCATTTTTACCTCGTACCATATGTTATTATACCCGTACCTATGAAAAAATACTTGGAAATGGATCTAAATAGAGTTGAGAACATTATATAGATCATTTTTAAATCAAAAAATTTCATTTGATGGCAATAAGAGGCATATCTCCCTAGTTGGGTTAATTGAAGGGTTTAAAAGGGTTTAAGTTCTTAATAATGGTTCAAAAAGGATAGGGGTCCTTTCCAAAAACCAATGATAAGAATTTTTGGTAGGGGTACCCTTTTAATTCATCCTATGGTATTGAGTTCCCATGAAAAACTTCATGCAAGATATGATCAAACAAAGTTATCTCTTTAAGCTCCTTCTTGAGTAAAACAAGATTCTATGTGTTCTAACTGATTGTTCACGTAGATGTGAAGCTTAAGGACAAAAATTATGGAATTAATTTGAATAATATACCCCCTTAAACATATCCTACAACCTCAAGTTATCATAAATATTATGCAACAAGATTTAAGCTATTCAAAATTGCCACTCGGGTTGGTAACTATGTGTGTTAAGGTTGAGAATGACCACTTGGATTCTTATACCCTCATAACTTACTTTATATTAAAATTAAGATATTAAAAATGTTTTGGATGGTTCATTAAATGATACATGATGAATTTATATAATCATCAACTTTAAAAAATATCTAAAACATTGCATTTCACCATTGAGGATTTTTATGCCAATTGTGCTTGTTGACCCTAAAGGTCTTACTCATGAGTTTCCATCTTCAATTTAATGATGAAAACTTGGTAATGTATTCATAATATCATCATCAATCTTTCACTCATTTTTGTACTTACTCCTTTCAATTAGAATTACACTCTTCACCCTTGTACTTATTAATGGGCCTGTAGGGTTCTTAAAGACTATCATTAGACTTTGTATTATTTTTGATTTATATGATCTAATAAGACACCTTCATGGACATGGAATTAATTAATAATATCAGATATCATAAAACTTAATCATAACACAAGTTATACTGTCGCATTCAACTGCAACCTCTATCAACATTTCACTCCTATGAAAGATTTCTTGTAGGTGCCAACTACTAGTCGTAGGTGTGTATTTCTTGGTTTTGGATTACATAAGGAGGATTATGTTGTCTCCTAAAAATAACAGTCATTTTTGGAACAACATTTGAATTATTTTGGTTCTACAAACCAAAATAATATCTTCCATTTTCAAAATTTGTCTTAAGTATTCAGATTTCTCATTTTCAGAGCTTCTCAAAAAATCTACAGACTCTTGTAGGTGGTTTTTTCAGTCAAAAGAATTGATTTTCAACACTTGTTCATTTTTTGGGAAGATTTCAAAGGTTCAATAGTTGGTTCAACCAAAGGAGCAGTTCAACATCCAAGTTCAATGAGTTTCACGACTTTTGCAGGAATTTTCATCAGCAAACAATCAACATCAGGTTCAAAGTTTGGTTCATCCTTTGGTTCAAACTTCAAACAATTCAAAGGTGGGTTTAGTCAAGCAGTTCGATGCTTTCATTAACTTTGGTTCAAAGGCTTGGCGTGCTTCATTGAACCTTTGAACCGGTTCAACAATGGTTCATTGACTAGGTTCAAAGGGTTGGTTCAAAGCCAAAAGAAATTTTCTATAGGACAAGTGTCCTTGCGGAGGACACTTCACCGACCAAAGCATCCTTTGACTTGTTCAAAGGCTTGACTCAAAGTCTGCGGGAATTTTCCTCAGGGAAAATATTCGCGGGTATGCAGAAAATGAATGGCCCGAGGAAAAGCCCGAGGGGAAATTTGTGAAGGACCAACAAACGAAGCTGAAGGATCATTTCTCAGGGCCTGAAAGGGTAAAGTGAAGTTTGGGAAAGTGCCAAGTGGAAGATATAAGAAGACCAAGGGATGACGTGCCCAAACACGTCAAATTCAACACAGTCAACTACCCATTGGAAACACAGTGACGGGCATGAAAATGTCAATTTCAAAGATAGTAAAATAGCTGTTAATATTTTTGATCCACAAAATAGAATACATTTACAATTTTCAAGGCCAAGACCAGCAGAATGCAGGGAAGAAATAGAACAACAAGTTAAATCTAGGACCTGATTCAATTAGCCAGACAAGGAGGAATGATGAAGATAAGATCAGATTGCCACATTGGAAGTTACAAACTTTCAATAAGTGTGACTTATTTCCTTACATTGGTAAAATCAAATGGGAAAAGTGCCCCTAAGTTCTAGCATATCTCTTTAACATATTTCAATGCAAATTGATGTATTGATTGTTCCCAAGTCCTTTTTGAAGAGACTATATAAGAGACTTTCTTCAATTGTAACAAGGATCTTCTTTTTGATAATCTAAATGAAACTCTGCCAAAATTGAGAGGCATCATTGAGACTTTGTGCTCAGTCTATTTATCATATTTTGTTAATGAAAACAAGGGACTTTTTTAGACTTTGTGATGTGATATCTTGTTTGTTTCATTGATTTAATAAGCAGAATTAGTAAATTTGTCAAAAAGGTGTCCTGGAGAATCAACTATGGAGAGACTTTGCACCCCCATAGCTGCCTTCAGTGTGTTTGTATTTTCATTGCTGTGTAAAGAACTTTGGAAAGATTTTGAGCTTTCATTATTCTTTGTATATCACTCTTGAGTATTTCTTGCGCAGACTTTGTGCTGTGTCTTGATTTGCTAGTTACCATATTTCAGTCATATTCTGCTTTTATTTCCAGGAGTATTCTCGTGACTAGTTGAACAGTTCTTTTGAAAGAAGAGGAGTGCTATCTATCATTCTCTTTAGTTCTTTCTTTGTTTTGTACACATCATCTCTGAAGAAAGAGAGATGGATGTCTGGTCCTACCCTTGAGTACTATTTTTTGTTCATATATATATATATATATATATATACATAGCATATCCACAGGGAACCTCCCCTTGATGAGAGGAGAGAGAAGTCTCCTTCTAATGTGATAAACTTACACATTAGGATGACTAATCTTCTTGCTTTGGCTGATAAAACCTATTTTGTTTACCAGCATGCTGATAGACAAAATAATCAACCAACAATTTTTGGTGACTCTGCTGGGGATCAAACAAGCAGTCCCTACCCTTATCCATTATAGAGTCTGGTGACTCCCATCTAGGTCTTACCCACTATCATTATAGCCTTATTATCTCCCTCCATCCTTCATATCCATTACATCATCTGGTCTACAAACTAGATCCGCTGGGAAAGACAAGCAATTTGAAGCCTCAAGCTCTAGGATGAAGTAGGACCAGCCCTTTTCCCTTCTTTTGTTTTAAATCTAGCAACTCCACGCTACACAAGAAGCCAGAGATCTAAGGGTGTTTTTGACCCTGTGTTTGAGTTGGCACAACTAAGCAATTTTGATCTGTTTCCTCCACCACCTTTCCTCCAACGATCTAGGAGTCTTCCTCTTGACCTTATCAGGTCACCAACACAAGGCAGAGCTTCTTTTCCTGCTGATTATAGAGCCCTGCCTATAAATTCTCCACTTAGATGTGTTGTCCCTATTGTTCATAATCTAATCATGGCAGTTTGAGGCCCTTGGGGTAACTCTTTTGGCCCACTCAACTTGACTCCACCTCTGCATGAGCTACCACTTAGTTCAAGGAAGAATTTCCCTAAATTCTTTGGTGATGGAAGAGTCTACCCTGATGAACACATTGCAGCCTTCACCATAGCCTATGGTGTGATAGGGGTGGAATTTGAAGACATAGTAGTCAGGCTGTTCATAGAGACACTATAAGGTGCTGCTGTAGACTGGTTTTACCATCTGCAGATTGGATCAATGACTAGTTGGGACACTATCAAAGCCAACTTTGAAGCAAGATTCAAACTATCAGAAGATGCACATGCCCTTTTGGCCCAGCTTACGCAAATGAAGAAGGAGCCTCATGAGCCTATGAGAGATTTCATTGCAAGGTTTGACAAGCTGAGAAATAGGATTCTCATAATTGCTCAGCCTACAACTGAGAATCTCAAATGCTTTTTCATTAATTCTCAGCAACCTGATGTCAGTTTCCTTTTAAAACATGCTAGTCAAATAGATCTAGCTGTAGCTCAACTTTTGGCCACTGAAGTAGAAGACGATCTCATCTTAGCCAGGAAAATAAGAAGAGATCCCAATAGAAACAGAGCTTCATCATCATCTGAATTTGCATCTACAAGCACCACAGATCCAATGGTGCAGAAATTAGCAAATGAACTCCTTGCCCTCAAAAGACAAATGGCACAAGGGATGTTATCTACTCCTTCATACAGAGATGCACCAATGATGACATTCCATAATCAGACACATCAAAGGCAACTCAATCATCTTCCTTCCCCATAGAGGAATCTGGCCATTAAAGCACCTCCAGTCAATTCAAAAGTTGGATATTTGGAAACAGAGCATGTTTCCTATTTTCAACTTGAGTTAGATCAAGAAAATGACGCTAGTCTCTTCACAGAAGATCAAGAAGAGTCAACTGACGACTCCCACATTGGTTTCTTGGATTACCAAGATTAACCCAAAAGTAAAGGTGGAGCATCCAAAGGATCATATGCTATGATCACCCAGTCCCAGAATCAGTCAACTCAACAAGCTGATAAAGGAGAAATAGAAGAGTGACCTCAGCCTACAATTTTGATTGCTAAGAGTGGGACCACTCTGCCTATCTAGCCGAAGGACCCATTGATTGTTGAGAAAGTAAGTATCCCAGCCATCTCTACACCTTTTACTTCAACTTCACAGATCAGTCCTCCCATCCCTCCCATAAACCAAAAAGAAGAACTCCCATCCCCTGTGCCTAGTCCAATCCAGCCATTTGACATAAGTGATCATGTCAAATGTGTCAAGACCCAAACGACAGCCTATACAACCCAAATTTTGTTTGAATCTTCAGGCAGAGATGAAATAGCAAAAGAATTGGTAGAGTGTAGCCTAAGTGCATGAGAACCTTCCATTTCAAATAAAGAAGAATCTAAGATATCTAAGGAGATTGACTTGGATGATCCAATCATGAGCTGGATTGAAATAATAGAACAACAAGTTATGATAGTGGATTATGCTGCTGCAAATCAAAATCAGGCAAAGGAACCCTTTGCAGGGAGAATAAGGAGTTATGGTTTTTAGTTTGAAAACCACATCCCACCACTGAGCAAAAGGAAGAAGAGACCAAGAGGAAGACACAAAAAATTGGTCTCCTGGTGGAGAGCTCCATTCGCCTATCACCATTTCTAGGGACAAAATGTTTTCTTGCTGGTTTACCAAGATGGTGCACCATTATCATTGTCTATCAAGAAATAGCATCTGAAATACTTCAATTCTTGAAGTATCAGATCTTTACCTCTGTATATATGTATATTTATACAATTTTAATTTCTATATCATTTTGTTTGTTTCCATTTTGAAGCCTTTCATTTTTGGGTAGCATGACTCCGTAACCCAATGGTACACATGAAGACACTGGAGATTCTGGATTCTACTCCTTTCAATTCTTTTTGCAATTGATAGAAGTTCCCCAACTGGAGCCAGCTATTGTTTCCTAAAAATAACAGTGTTTTTTGGAACAACATTTGAATTATTTTGGTTTTACAAACCAAAATAATATCTTCCATTTTCAAAATTTGTCTTAAGTATTCAGATTTCTCATTTTTAGAGCTTCTCAAAAAATATACAAACTCTTGCAGGCAGTTTTTTCAATCAAAAGAATTGATTTTCAACATTTGTTCATTTTTTGGGAAGAGTTCAAAGGTTTAATAGTCGGTTTAACCAAAGGAGCAGTTCAATGTCCAAGTTCAACGAGTTTCACGACTTCTATAGGAATTTTCATCAGCAAACAATCAACAACAGGTTCAAAGTTTGGTTCATCCTTTGGTTCAAACTTCAAATAGTTCAAAGGTGGGTTCAGTCAAGCAGTTTAATGCTTTCATTGGCTTTGGTTCAAAGGCTTGGCGCGCTTCATTGAACCTTTGAACCGGTTCAACAATGGTTCATCGACTAGGTTCAAAGGGTTGGTTCAAAGCCAAAAGAGCTTTTCTCTAGGACAAGTGTCCTTGCGGAGGACACTTCACTGACCAAAGCATCCTTTGACTTGTTCAAAGGCTTGACTCAAAATCTACAAGAATTTTCCTTGAGGAAAATGTCCACGGGTATGCAGAAAATGAATGGCCCGAGGAAAAGCCCGAGGGGAAATTTGTGAAGGGCCGATAAACGAAGCTGAAGGATCATTTCTCAAGGCCCGAAAGGGTAAAGTGCAATCTGGGAAAGTGCCAAGTGGAAGATAAAAGAATACCAAGGGATGACACACCAGAATACGTCAAATTCAACACAGTTAACTAGCCATTGGAAACACAGTGACGGGCATGAAAACATCAATTTTAGAGACAGTAAAATAGCCGTTAATCCTTTTGATCCACATAATAGAATACATTTACAATTTTCAAGGCCAAGACCAGCAGAATGCGGGGAAGAAATAGAACAATAAGTTAAATCCAGGACCTGATTCAATTAGCCAGATAAGGAGGAACGATGAAGATAAGATCAGATTGCCAGGTGGAACATTAGAAGTTACAAACTTTCAATAAGTGTGACTTATTTCCTTGCATTGATAAAATCAAATGGGAAAAGTGCCCCTACGTTCCAGCGTATCTCCTTAATAATTTCAATGCAAATTGATGTATTGATTGTTCCCAAGTCCTTTTTGAAGAGACTATATAAGGGACTTTCTTC
Organism: Torreya grandis; assembly: GCA_037957365.1. Classification (NCBI taxonomy): domain Eukaryota; kingdom Viridiplantae; phylum Streptophyta; class Pinopsida; order Cupressales; family Taxaceae; genus Torreya; species Torreya grandis. The sequence goes on from JARHVA010003302.1 coordinate 78,427, forward strand.
GATTGTAACAAGGATCTTCTTTTTGATAATCTAAATGAAACTCTGCCAAAATTGAGAGGCATCATTGAGACTTTGTGCTCAGTCTATTTATCATATTTTGTTAATGAAAACAAGGGACTTTTTTAGACTTTGTGATGTGATATCTTGTTTGTTTTATTGATTTAATAAGCAGAATTAGTAAATTTGTCAAAAAGGTGTCCTGGAGAATCAACTATGGAGAGACTTTGCACCCCCATAGCTGCCTTAGTGTGTTTGTATTTTCATTGCTGTGTAAAGAACTTTGGAAAGATTTTGAGCTTTCATTGTTCTTCGTATATCACTCTTGAGTATTTCTTGCGCAGACTTTGTGCTGTGTCTTGATTTGCTAGTTACCATATTTCAGTCATATTCTGCTTTTATTTCCAGGAGTATTCTCGTGACTGGTTGAACAGTTCTTTTGAAAGAAGAGGAGTGCTGTCTATCATTCTCTTTAGTTCTTTCTTTGTTTTGTACACATCATCTCTGAAGAAAGAGAGATGGATGTCTGGTCCTACCCTTGAGTACTATTTTTTGTTCATATATATATACATAGCATATCCACATGGAACCTCCCCTTGATGAGAGGAGAGAGAAGTCTCCTTCTGATGTGATAAACTTACACATTAGGATGACTAATCTTCTTGCTTTAGCTGATAAGACCTATTTTGTTTACCAGCACGCTGATAGACAAAATAATCAACCAACAGATTACATGTAGTAATACATATAATAGGTGTGTAAAATTTTAAATATTTATTAATTACCCTATAAAATCATCTAAACTTCTCAAACCTTTCCTTCTTACAAACTTCCTCATGCATTGCAACACATAATTAACTGTATCTTTCTTGTTGATTGTAGGTGTATAATTAAGGCTTGAATGTAGGTGAATATGAGAGATATTTTTCTTTCAAAGGCTCTTAATGACCTTATATTAAAATTCTAATCATTATTTGGATTTATGGGTTGAATTCCCATCAAAAATCAAACCATCATTGCACTCCTTCACATCTAACTATCCATAAAACTCAGCCAAGCCTAATTAGCTAGTTGTAGGTGACTTTTAAGAGTTTTTAGGCTTGATTATGTGGAATAAGAATATAATTAAGACAAATAAATATGTTTTCATATAAATATTTAATTTTTTAAATCACTATAGAGTTTTAATCTTATACCACTCCCTCTTACCTTTTGAGCTAGTCTTCATATGATCACACACATGTCACCTTAGTTAACTTTGATTGATGTAGGTATACATTTGAAGTTAGCTTGCTCTTCTCAATATAATTCCTATAATATTAAATGGATAATACTCAAGTCATCCAAATTATCAACTCATCCAACTTCTAAGCTCACTTTACATCTTCTTGACTGTCATAAGTTCACTTTACATTTTCTTGTTGGCTGTGTCATTAGACCATGGTTGTGGATGCTCACTTGTACAGACTATAGGTTTGGAAAAATTAACCCAATTACCTCATTCTCTCTATATTCCATAATTTCACCATGTATATCATTTATAACACAAATTTGGATAACCACCTACCTTAATAAATCAACATGATGCTTCTTGAAGGTGCCTTAGAATATGACTGTTGTAGGTGATAGTTTTTTTCCCTTTTAGGCCTCTATAAATACTGAGAGGAGTATGTGACATGGTGACCATCATGACAAAAATTATTATTATTGAATAATTATTAAGTCTAACATACCTCCATCCACATAAAGAATCATCTAAAAGGCTTGATAAACTAAGGAAATCATCATTTGATATTACCTTAAAAATTCTAACTTACCTTGTACTTTGTTAAACAAGGCTTATAGGAGGTTTTATTATATGGTTTTGATGTACCTAGGAGACATTATGATCAATATTATATATTTAAGTGACCTATATCACCCTAAAACCCATATTTACACCTCATAAACAACTTTTTTTTTTAGAATTACACATTCCCTTGGAGGTCTCTCAATTGAGAATACAGTCATACATAACCCTTTAGTAAATTTAAACATAAATAGGTATGTAAAATGGAATTATTAATATAATAATAAAAAATTACAAATTTAATTTTTTATTAACACTCTAAAAAAACCTTATACTCTCAAAACAAACCTCTATTTCTTGTTGAATCCTTCATGTTCCTATCCTTTGCCATAATGTTCTTCTGACCTGCTCATTAGGCCTACAAGAGAGATTTTGAACTTTGAAAGAGTATGGTATTAAGACCATCCATGGAATATTTTACAAAGGTAATGTAATAATTCATTATATTTTATAATCCCTTGAAAATCATGATAACCTCACTAAGATACTCTCACACACTGAGAATCTCATTAGACCTACTTCATCTTGAGGAAGGACTAATCTCACTCCGACTCATAAAGGAAGACCCTCCTCAAGATTAAGGTACATAAATTTTTTTATTTGATTGAGGAGGTGAATTTTTATTTAAACATGTTCTTGAAGACTCTTAAAAATGAATACACTTAATTGACATATCAAACATACTTGAAAACTGCCAAAACTCAAGTCAAGATAGACAACTAATTTCTTGTCAAAAGATTCCTTATCAAGAAAAGGTAGCTGATGATTCCACCATAAAAAATATCTTATTTTACCCTAAAATAATCTCCCTATAACCATTTTTATCCATTGATATTTTATGTGAATAAATAGAGACAAACCTATACTCTGTCTGGATGATTAGGACATAGTGACCCCCTTACACTCTTAGCGATTATTCATAAATTTAGGGGGATTAATATAAAAAACAATGCCAATAAATTTAATATAATTAGTTAAATTATAATTTTCAAATATATTTGGATATGGCTCTCTCTCTTTTTCCTATATTGAGCAAAAATTGATGGCCTTCCTAGAGCTGCCAAGGAGGTCAATATGAGAGATAAGTTGGTTTTCTATAATTTAACACCTAAAACCCATTAAAAATCATGGATTTGACCTATTAATAAAAAATTAGGTCCTGAAGATGCTTGAAGATGAATTTCACCTTAAATAACTACATGAATAGCCTCAACATAGGCCTTTTTGGCACTAAAACTACCAAAATCACTTGAGAAACTTGATGAAACTAATAAAAAAAGTATTGAATGGACCTTTTCATGTCTTAATAGGTCAAATAACATGAAAAGAAATGTTTAAATTGGTAGGTATGATAATTTAACCTATGAGGTCAAAATTGTCAACATTTTGGTAACTCAATTGGGAAGCATGCCTGCTATACTTAAGAACTAGACCATTGACATCTCTCTTGGACTCATGAGATCACTCTTAAATTTTGAAATAAACATGATTATACCTTGACAAATTATCACAAGACTCTTTATTTTAGATAGTACAACTACTTTTCTCCTTAAAGATAATAAAAGGAAAGATAATAAATCAAGGAAACTGACTAATAAGATAAATGTGAAAGCAAAAGCACTTATTTGGAACAAAACATAAGAAAACTAATGTGCTAGGACAAAAATTTGAGGAAAAATAAATTGAATACATCTAACCTATAAATAATACTCCTCTAAGATCAAAAGGAAATTTTTTTGGATCAATTCCTTTATATGATGAACAAGGATATGAAATAAGATGCTTCTTGGAGTTTTGATTCATTAAGCTCAGTTTATTTATGGTTTCCAATCCCCTTGACAAATTTCAAGTGAATCATCAACATCAAACCAATCACTAATAAAGACATATTCAACTTATACTTCAATATATTTCTCATACTATTTTCCAGCTGTAACCTCATCAAAAGATACTTCATCTAGGCATTATCCTTGAGTTTCTATGGCATCTTGAGTGACCTCATTATTCTTATCATCTGCTACAAGTTCATCAATATTTTCAAAGATATTTGAATATTCAACCCAAGATGCATCATGGTCTACAATAGGCATGTCTTGATCTAACTCCTTACAAGCATGCTCAATAAGAGATGTATCCTTACAAAGGCTTTCAATCTCTTATAGAGACTCAATGTATAGCTACCAATCATATTTTTGTTCCTCACTTTGATCAACCTGAATGAGATCAACTTGAATGGCATATTCATCTTTCTTTGGTGGAATTACAGGGATGATAAGAATGTAAACTATGAAATCATGATGTGACTGGGAATCAACCTGCTCAAGGTTAACTTATTTCTCCTTTGAAACCATGTCAAATCCATTTATGACTTTATCTTTTACTATATCATGGAGATTTTACACATCAAAACCAACTTGCTTTTACACACCTGAGGTACCATAAGGGGCATTTAGCTGAATTTATACTATAAAAATCTCTTTAAACTCATTAAGAGGTTCTAAAAATAACTCCTCTTGATCATCTATGATCTCTTTATCATGGTCTTCAATCACACCAAAAAGGACCTCTTGAAACAAATCAATGTCTCCTTTACCTTTTACTATAACTTATCCATCTATTTTAAAGGTCAAATTATCTTTACTCTCACCAAGAGGAGTATCAATGAAAATATCCTCTTCATGCATACTTGAAACATACTCATCACACTCTCCTTGAAACTCAGTTGCAACTACAACTTATTTATCTATCCTCCATAAAATAGGCTCCTCTTCAAGAAAGGAGATGATGGAGGGAAATGAATATGCTCATAAGTTTGCTTAGGAACCAAGGGAGTACTTTTGTAACTTGAGGTCTTCGAGGTGGTGGAATTTTATAGGAATGATTTAAGAAAAATTAATTTGAGTTTTCCTTTGAGTGTTTCAACCTTCTCAATAACCATTTCAATATTCTTATAATCTTCTTGAGCTTTTATATTAGCTGCAACTTCATTTCTAGCCTTCTCAACTAGGACCTCTGTCATGTCTTGAAAGTCATATTAGATCATCCTCTAATATGGAATAAACTTAGTTTATTGAGGAATGGGAAATGGGACTTGAATAGGCATAAGGTCTTCTTTGGGCTCAAACTCTAAAACACTCACCTCCTCCTAGTTCTCCCAAGACTTAACTACTTGGTTCCAAGGTAGAACTTTGAAACTAGTAGGTTCACTTGGAGGTTGAAATGACTCTCTTAGAGAATCCATATGAGAATGGTCAATGACTTTATGAGGATAAGGATCATAAGAGGGATGATATGGTAAATAATAAGGTTATTAAAGAGTGATAGGAGGATATTCATCCATAAGACTTGACATGGCATAACTAGGAATCATAGCCCAAGAAGGCCTCTAAGATGAAGCGAGCTTGTTTTCTTGAGGAAGGTTAAGTGTAGATGGAAGGAAAATTAGAACATAAGAAGTTTGACCAGGGGTAGGAGGAGATGGCTGAGGTTGTTTGGGTTGGATCTCTTGATTCTCCCATCTCACTAACCTGTCTATCCACCATTGGATCATGGTTCTTATTTCATACAATTCATAAGTAATAACTTATTGATTTTCCTCTCCAACTATTGCCCACTTATTTGTCAACACCTATAATATATTACTCATCTTATCTATGAGGTGAAAAAGTATCACATCTAACTCTCTATCTCACACTCTCATCACCCCTTCAGATTTTAGCATATTCTACTTGAATGCCAATAAGGCGATGGTAGGGGGAACATGATTTTGAGTTGGAAATGGATTAGGAGGAGGTGAGTATTACTACTACAAGTCTTGATAAGGCTATTTTAGGGTCATACTAAGGTAGATAAGGGCCGATATAAAGATGATATGAACCATCATATTATCAGTAAGGTTCATCATATATTGATAAGGCTCATCATAGGGTTGATAAGGATTACCATACTACTGATAATGCTCATCAAGTTGACTTAAATTGCCATTTTATTCAAAGTGATCCATAAAAACAACATTAAGATAGTGTAATGAAAAGACACTTACTTGGAAACTATGTTTGGACTAATAAAACTAGTTGATTTAGGTTGGAGTCATTAGATACTTCATGAATAATGTCACTACAACTAAAATTTCACCAAGACCAACACTAATTTGATCCTAATGGGCATGCCAAAAACTATTATCAATCAGGAGTGTGCCCTTGTTATAATGTGTGATTTTTATCACTCTTGATAAAATAATGGAATCTCTCCTAAGTTTGGGTGACTTTGGAAGGGAGAGAATCTCTAGATAGAGGGATATTTACCTTTATTCAATCACTAAAACTTGCTCTTAAACATACTAACTACTAATTATGACTATTAAAATGGTGAAAGGGATACTATTTGTAATGGAATTGAAATGAAAAATTTGAATGAAGGTGATACACTAATGTGTATGACCAATTATTCTTGAAAATGAAACTCTTAGGAAGGGAAAAATCTTGCACACATTCTCTTCACTTTAGGTATGACTTCTAAAATAATGTTTCATAAGGACTTGACAAACTCACTTTTTTGCATGATAAAGAATGAAAAGGATATGAATTCACATCTAATGCATAGACTAAATTTGATATTGACACTTGAAATGACCTATAGAAAATTAAATATATTATATGAAGATAAATAATTAGACAAAAACATAGGAAAACTAATGTTTCACAATGCTATATTAATGGCAAACACCATACACTTCACCAAAACTTGAAAATGAAGGAAAAGAGCTTCTTATTTCTTTAAAAGGTGAGTAAAAAATTTGTTAACCTTGTAGGATATAAAAAATAAAAACAATTATAATAACATTCTAAAAAAATGAGTACAAAATATAAAATCAAATGATGGGAGACAAAGCAACCCCAAAGTAAGGATGCCAACTTGGTCTTCAAAACCCCTCAAGTGATACATAGTACCTCCTTGAACCTATCCTTTATTTATTGACCTTAGGGTGGTGTATAGGTAGATTAACATGAGTTTATGAGACTTTAAAATGTCTTCATCATTGATTGGTCAAGCTTGACCACTTGGAAGGTGCCTATATCCTTGCTTGACTCCCTATATACTAGTTCATATGTCTTTGTTGAAGAATTATTACTCCTCTTTGAAAATAAGACTTTAAGTATTTATTATTATTAATTAAAAACTTGTTATAAGACATTAATGAAGTCCCTTCACCTTACATGGGTTGTTATAATCTCCTTGATATTGGTTTGACTCCTTCAACATGTTAGACGTAAGAAGGAAGGAAGGTGTAGTTAGGAATCTTAGAGACATTTTCAACTATTGAAACCTTCTAAAAATAAAACATTGAATTTTTTATGCTTTAATAGGCATATGAGGTATATCTATAAACATCAATAAATCCTTTGTAAAACTTATATGCATTTATTAAGTGCTTTGAACACTTGATTCCTTCGTATGAGCAAAGAGGCATAAGGGAGAGAAAGATGGGTTTTAATTTGAAACAAGAAAAAAAACTCCATTGAAGACTTAAAAACATTAATTAAAACCTAAAAAAAGACATTTGGAAACATCAAGTAGTTCAAAAGATGCCATTTTGCTCCATTTGCTTGCTAAAGCACCCATTCCTTGTAGCCCTAAAAAATGGTAAAGATCTTTGTACAAATGAATGTACAAACTAACTTGTCAAAATAAACACATTCATGAGGATCCTATATCCCATTACAAATTAATACAAAATTTCATGAGTCAAATCTAAGTGGAAGTATCTTTTTTCTATGTTTTCTCTCTAATTAGGCCTAGAAAGAGAAATTTGTCCAAATGACTAACCACACATGTAAGACTATCCAAAAGTGTTTGATTAGCTTTACCTATCCTAAGACCCTTCTCCATTCCAAATATAAAGTTCTGTAACATCTTGTAGATGGGCAAACCATGAAATTGTCATTTGTAAGCTTAGACACCTTTGTGTGTTTGAGGGGGTGTTTGAGAGGTTTTTCAAGAAATTTAAAAGTTTTTATTCCTAAAAATGATTTTATTATACCTATAACACATAGAAATACATTATACATTGAGGTTGAAGTCTTTTATTGCACTCATTAGCCTTTATCATTGGTTTTTCACTTATAAAATTGAGTTCTTCACACCATCGGGCCTACTGGCCAATTTGCAGGGGCTGTGTAACTATTTTATATAATTTTAGAACATTTTAAATTATCATGAAAACTATATTAAATCCCCACAAATCTCCTAAAATGGTTTGGAAGACACTCCATAGTCTACACCCTCACAAACAAGCTAAAAATTACCTTTTTTGCCTTGTATCATATGGTATTGTACTTGCACCTATGAATAAATACCTATAAAATAAGATTAGGAGAGTTGAGAAAATGATATGGATAATTTTTATGTCAAAATTTTCATTTGATAGCATTAGGAGGCATATCTCCCCAATCGGGATAATTGAAGGGTTTAAGGAGGGTTTAGAGGGGTTTAAGTTCTTAACAATGGTTCATAAAGGACAGGGGTCCTTTCCAAAAGCAAATGCAAATAATTTTTGGTAGGGGTACCCATGTAACATTTCATATGGTCTTGAGTTCCCATTCAAAACTTCATGTAAGATATGAGCAAACAAAGTTATCTCTTCAAGCTCTTTCTTGAGTAAAACAAGGTTCTGTGTGTTCTAACCGATTATTCATGCAGATGTGAAGCTTAAGGAAAAAAATAATAACATGAATTTTAATAATAAACTGACCTCAAAATATCCTACAAACTCAAGTTACAATTATTATTATACAACAATATCTAAGCTCTTCAAAATTGCCATTCGGGTTGGTGACTATGTGTGTTATGGCCAATAATGACCACTTGGAGTCTTATACCCTCATAACTTATTTTATATAAAAAATAATATATTAAACATGTTTTATATGGTTCATTAAATGATCCATGATGTATTTATATAAGCATTGACTTAAAAAAGGTCCAAAACATTGCATTTCACCATCGAGGGTTTCTATGCCAACCATGCTTGTTGACCCTAGAGGTCTTAGTCCTAAGTTTACCTCTTAAATTTCATGATGAAAACCTGGTAAGGTATTCATAATATCATAATAACTCTCTCCTTATCATACTTAATCATTTAAATGATAAATACACTCTTCACCCTTGAACTTATGAATGGCCTACAGGGTTCTTAAAGACTATCATTTGACATTGTTCTTGAGTTATATGATATAGTAAGACACATTCATGGAAATGGACTCAATTAATAATATTATAGATCATAAAAATTCATAATAACATAATTTATACCATCACATTCAACTACAACATCTATCAACATTTCACTCCTATGAAAGAATGCCTGCAGGTGCCAACTACTGGATGTAGGTGTACATTTCTTGCTTTTGGATTACATATGGATGAGTAGATGAAATAATACCTATAATAGGTGTGTAAAATGTTAAATAATTCTTTATTACCCTATTAAATCATCCAAACTCCTCAAACCTTTCCTTCTTACAAACTTCCTCATGCATTGCAACACATAGTTGACTGTATCTTTCCTTATTGACTATAGGTGTATAATTAAGGCTTGAATATAGTTGCATATGAGAGATATTTTTATTTTAAAGGATATTAATGAAATTATATAAAACTTATAAAAATTATTTATATTTATTGGTTTAATTTCCATCTAAAATCAAACCATCATTGCATTCCTTCACATCCAACTATCCATAGAACTCAACTAGGCCCAATTAGCTAATTATAGGTGACTTTTAGGAGTTTTTAGGCTTGATTGTGTGGAATAATACTATAATTAAGACCATTAAATAGGTTTTAATAGACCTATTTACTTATTGAAATCACTATAAAGTGTTAAGCTTCTACTACTCCCTATTACCTTTTGATCTGGTCTTCATATGATCACACACATGTCACCTTAGTTAATTGTGACTGCTGTAGGTCAACATTTGAAGTTAGATTACTATTTTAACTAGCATCCCTATGATATTCAATGGATAATACATAATTCATAAAAATTATCAACTCATCCAACTTATAATCTCACTTTACATCTTCTTACTGATTGTGTCATTAGACCATGGCTATGGATGCTCACTTGTATGGACTTTAGGTTTAAAATAATCAACCCACTTACCTTATTCTATCTATATTCTATAATGTCACCATGTATATAATTTATAACATAAACATATAAAACCACCTACCTTCATCAATCAGCATGATACTTCTTGAAGGTGCCTTAGAATATTACTGTTGTAGGTGACTACTTTTTGCCCTTTTAATCCTCTATACAAACAAAGAAAAGTATGTGACATGGTTCCATGAATGACCAACATGATTATTAGTGAATATTTTATGAGTCCAACCTACCTCCATCCACTTGAAGAATCATCCAAAAGGCTTTATAAACCAAGGAAATCATATTTGATATTACCTTAAAAAATGCTAACTTACCTTAAACTCTATTAAACAAGGCTTAGAGGAGGTTTTATTGTATGTTTTTGATGTACCTAGAGGAACTTATGATCAATATTATTTATTTAATGGACCTATATCACCTTGAAACTAATCTTGACACTTCATAAACACATTTTTTTATAAGTACATAGTCCCTTGGAGGTCTCTCAAATTGAGAATATAGTCATACACAGTCCTTTAGTAACTTTAAATGTAAATAGGTTTGTAAACTAAAATTATTGATCTCATAATGGAAAAAAACACATTATATACTATATTATCACACTCAAACAACCTTATACTCTTAAAAAAATCTTCTATTTCTTGTTGACTCCTTCATGCTCCTATCCTCTACCATTATGTCCTTCTGACCTACTCATTAGGCCAACAAGAGAGATTTTGAGCTTTGAGAGAGTATGGTCTTAAGACCATCCATGTAATATTATAAAAAGGTAATTTCATAATTCATTATCTTTTATAATCCATTAAAAATCATGAAAACCTCACTAAGATACTTTCATGTACTGAGAATCTCATTAAACCTGCTTCATCTTATGGAAGGACCAATCTTACTCTGAATCATAAAGGAATACCCTACTCAAGATGAAGGTACCTAAAATTTTTGATTATATGATGGAGGTGAATTTTAATTTAAACATGAGCTTTAATAATCTTGAAAATGAATACAATCAATTGACATATCAAACATACTTGAAAATTACCAAAACTCAAGTCAAGATAGACAACCATTTTATTGTCAAAAGACTCCTTATCAAGGAAAAGTATCTAATGAGTCCACAATTAAAAATATCCTATTTTACCCTAAAATCATTCCCCTATAACCATTTTTATCCATCAAACTCTAAATTGAAGAAATAGAGACAAACCTATACCCTGTCTAGATAATTAGGACATAGTGACTCCCTTACACTCTTAGTGATTGTTTATAAAGATAAGGGGATGAATCTTACAAAATAATACACTAAATTTTAGTTTATTATGTTCCTTATCATTTCCAAATATCTTTGTAATTGATTCTCTCTCTCTCCTACCTATATTGAGCAAAAATTGATGGCCTTCCTTTAGCTGCTAAGGAGGTTGATATGAGAGATAAGTTAGTTTTATAGAATTTAACACTTTAAACCACTTCCAAATCATGTATTTTACCTATTAATGAAAAAATAAGGTCCCAAATTTGAATATCACCTTGAATAGCTGTATGGATATCCTCCAAATAGGCTTCTTTCCACTAAAACTACCAAAATCACTCAAGAAACTTGATGAAAATGCTTCAAAAAGTATTAAAATTACATTTTAATGTCTTAACAGGTCAAATAACATGAAAATAAAAGTTTAAAATGGTATGTGTGACAATTTTACCGATGAGGTAAAAATTGTCCACAAGAACCATGATGATATTATTGTAATATGCATGAGGACTAACACAGACACAATAAATTAAAACACACACAAACAATTAACAAAGACACACACAAACTAAAAAGAAACACGCATGTTATGTTTTATCCCTTATCAAGTTTAGAACCCAATATTTGATGAACACTAATAATGATAACCTTATTTTTCCGCAAGTAATGATATATGTGAGGGGATTGAATTTGGAATGATGTATCTTGATAAAGATATAATGATTTGTTTAAAATTGAAAAAAGGATATTAACAAGAGTAAAGAAAAAACAAAATGTTTTTTTTTGGGATTTTTGATTTTTTTTTTTTAAAATTTTTCTAGACCAATAACGAGGCTATAAATAAGGGCAAAACTAGTTCTTGCATTGGGAATGGATATGGTAGTGTATGGAATGGGTGAGGGATTCAGGATGGGATATACAAGGATACATTACATAAGAAACATTATCAATCATACATGTATGATTATAACATAGTGTTCTAAAGAGGATATGTTATAATAAAGTATTTACAAAACACATCTCAAGATTTCCTCCATGTCCTTATCAAGGTCAAAAGAGGGAATAATGATGGGTATGATGGTATGGTTATGAGAATGGTTTAGGATGTTCAAGGGGGAATGGAGTGGTGATAACCCCAAGTATAAGGTAGTTTTAGATAATAAATTTCCTCATGACACCAAAAGTTTATTTTCATCATGGTACTTTCCTAAGATTCCATCAAAAACATTTTGACATTTAGATGATTTTTTTTTCTATATATATATATATTTGGTTTTTTTGAATTTTTGTGGCAACATTGGATTCCTCAAGTATGGAATAATTTGAGATGCATGATGTTCATGGGTTCATTAGGCTCTTGCCCATCTTGTGTGACCAACTTATATGCTCCTGACCCAAATTTGGCAATGAGGATAGAGGAACCTATCCAATTAGGTTCAAACATACCTTTCTTTTTATGCTCCTAATTGGTGTTCTTTAATTTTATATGAAGGTGAGGTAACCAATTTAAAATTCTTTGGATTTATGTGCTTGTTGTAGCTCCTTCAGACCCTAATTTGATATACCTCTAGATGATATAGTGTATTAAGTTATTTTTCATCAAGAAGATGCATAACTCTATATTCATCATCAATGATTAGATATTTTATGGAAATGTCCAAATAAGGTAGCTAGATCTTATTGGGTAATATGGATTTAGCTCCAAAGATAAGGGAATAAGGTGTTTCCCATGTGGGTGTGAAAATATTAGTACAATAAGCCCATAAGGAGGGTAAAGTTGAAGATTATAATTCTAACTGGAGTCATTGACAATCTTATTGAGGATTTTGATGAGAGTTTTGTTAGAGGTTTCAACATGGAAATTACATTAGGTGGTAATAGGTTGTGGATAATTTTATTTTTATATGGAATTGGTCACATAAGGATTGAAATATTTATTTTTGAAGGAATTACCATTTTTATAAATAATGCTGGAAGGAATACCATAACAATAAATGATGTGATTAAGGATGAACTTTTATATTTGTTTTTTGGTTACATATATGAGGGGGATGGATTTGACCCATTTGGTAAAGTATTCAGTGGCTATAATAATGTGTTTGTGGCCATTAAAAGAAGAAGAATTTATCTTCTTAATGAGATTGATCCCCCAAGTAGAGAAGGGCCATGGAGTTTTGATTGACTACAATGCTTGAGATGGTGCATGGATAAGGTCTCCATGATTTTGATAAGATTTACAGTTTTGAACATAATGATAGGTGTATTTTTCCATGGTAGGCTAATAGCATTTTATTTTGATTATTTTTTTGGCTAGGACCATGCCACTGGAGTGTGATTCACATATTATATTGTGAAATTCCTTGATTGCTAAGTTGGATTCTTTTGAATGTAAATATCTTAATAGGGGGTGTCTCTAAGGAAGGTGAAGTGGGAGGCACATTGGGTGAAGGATTTTATTTAACTATAGGAATTTTTTTAAAGAGATGGTATGGTCATGAAAGTAAGTATATATGTCATGATACCAAGGGGAATTGGGAACAACAATCTCACACACCATTTTAGATTCTAGGACTTCATATGCTGGGATCATTAGTTGTTTAACTAGAAAATGACATTTTTAGATATGTATTTATAGTTTAAGAAAAGAACCAATGGTATCCATGGAATATAAAAATTTATTACTTACATGAGAGAATTGTTGAAATTTTATGTGCTCAAAATATTTATTTAAAAAATCAATCATTCACTTATAAGGGACAATTTTTTCATCTTTGTCCTAGTACTCATCATTTATTCTTTGATGATGAGTTGTGAGTCATCATAGACTAAAAATTTCTTAATGTTCCTTTGTATCTCTAGTTTGAGGTCCTAAATGAGTGCTTCATATTCAAAGATGTTTTTGGTATAAGGGAAGCCAATATTAAATGCTTTGGGGATGAGATCACCCTATGATGTAAGAAATAATATGCCTACCCTCAAACCATAAGTGGTGAAAGATCTATCAAAATAAAGTTTCCATTTGAATGACTCATCAAGATAAAAAATTGACTCATCTAGAAATCCAATGTTCAAAGGTTAATTTTCTGATAGTGGTGCTTTTTTAGATGATCTGCAATGATATGTCCCTTTATAGCCTTATAATTTACATATTTAATATCAAACCCACTGAGCAACATGACCCATTTTTTTATCCTTCCTTTGAGAGCTGATTTTGGTAGAAGATACTTGAGAGGATTAACTTTGGTAATAAGTTTAGTTTTATTTATGAGAATGCAACATCATAGTTCTTTAGAAGTAAAAATAATAAATAGGCATGCCTTCTTGATTGGGGTGTAATTAATTTCATATGCTACCAAATCTATGCTTAGATAATAAATATCTCTTTTTTCCCCTTGATCATCATGCCTAGTTAAGAGATCTCGTAAGGCAAATTGTGTCATTATGATATGAAGCAATAGTTATTATCCTAGATTAGGTGGAACTAACACTAGTAGATTGAAATATATTGCTTGAGTTGATCAAAATATTGTCAAAATCATTCATTCCAATGAAAATAGTGTAATTTTTCAAGAGATGTGTAAATGGATGGAATTTATCGATTAGCTATGAGATGAATCTTTTGATTGCTTGGATTTTTCCATCCAAGCTGCATAGTTGCTTGATATTTTGAGGAGGCATTCATGTGATGGATTTGAATTTTTCTATATCAACTTCAATAACTATTTTTAATAAAATAAATCCTAATTTTTTTTGGATGTGCCACCAAATACACACCTTTTAGGATTCAATCAGACCTTGTATTATCTCTTTCAAAAATATGTCATAAAATAATAGGATATTCTACTATGATTTTCAATTCACCTAATATTACATCCATGTAATCTTCAATAATATCATGTAATATAATAGTCATGGCTCTTTGATAGGTTGCACCTATAATTTTCAATCCAAAATTAATGATTTAGTAATAAAAAGTTCCCTATGGTGTAGTAAATGTTTCTTTGTGTTGATCTTTAGGTGATATCCTAAAAATCCATCCATGAGAGATAAAATTTCATTTCTCTTGGTGGATTTGATGATCATGTAAATATTAAGTTAAGGAAAACCACATTTTGGGCATGCCTTATTGATGCTATGGAAATTTATGCACACTTGGATACCTATTGGTTTCTTGATGATAGGAAAAATATTAGATATCCATTTAGAACAATAGATTGGTCATATGAACCTAATTGGTCCAAGAGCTTTTGTATTTCTTATTAGAAAATAAGAGCCACATTAGGATGCATATTTCTTAGTTTTTATTTGATTAGTTTAGCATATGCATGCACAATAAGGTGGTGGACCACAAGGGATGGATCTAATTTGGGCATATCAACATATGACCAAGTAAAGACATTTGGGAATTATTTTAGGATGGTAACTAGAATCTCCTATTCCTTGGGATTAGAACTAGTCCCAAGTTTAATGATTTTAGGGTTTTCTTCTATTTTAATGTTAACATCAATAGTGTCCTCCACAAGAAATGTAGAGTTATCTTGAAATTATGTTGGCATAGGGGGAAGGTTGAGTTCCTCATGTTTTAACACCTTAGAAAGGTTTTCACCAATAGACTCATTTTTATTTTCTTGATTTTGATTTTCTTTGTCTGATAGTGCCTCAAAGAGGTTTTCACTAATGAACTTTGATTTTTTAATTCTTATTACCTTTTTTGATTTTTAGATTTATTATGACTAAGGAACTCTTCCTACTCTACAAAATATGCTAACATATCTAAGTTAATTTCAAAACACTTTTTTTATCCCCTAGTAAGATGCCATCTCTATGTCCCATGAATTTAGTGATAACTTCATCATTTTGGAAGCAATTGATTGGTATGTGATCTTGTTGGTGCCGATTTATGAGTTTAGGGTATTAGAGGTCAAGACTAATGTTGAGGATAATGATGTTATTGAAAACATTAGTGGTAAAATGATATTCATAGAGTATATGAAAGGAACATGTTTCAATTTTATATGAAGCTTCCTCAGAGATCATTGAGGTGTCACTAACATCCTCATATTGGTCATCAAGGGGTTGTACGTGATGTCATGATATTATTTATTTTCATAGACATTTATAAGCTCTCAAATTCCTTATTCATGAAGGTCTAGTACCTTTCCTTTCTAGATCATTATTTTACACATTTTGTTTACTATAGGATACTTTTTATTTTGAAAATAAGAGGCTAAACCATCATCATATAACCATGAGCCATTGGATATTTCAATATTATCATCTACAAGAAGGCCTACTTTAATAAAATAGGTTGGGCCAAATTGATAAGATGCACGTTCATTCTTCTTATTTATAATAGGCCTACCATATGTTCAAAGAGAAATGGTAAGTTTACCCACATGGAAAGTGTTTTGGTTTTCATATTCTCTGTAGCCTTTGTTAATGATCTTGAAATGGGATTTAGAAGATGGAGTTTTGGATGTAGATGGGAGATAATTTGGATGTATATAGGAGGAAGTATTTGATGGTTCTAGTTTCATGTATTTTTACACTTCAAAATCATTTTTAGTGATAGGATAATAATAAGTTTTAAAATATCACTCCTCCAACATTTTGAAATATTGGAAAGGTTGAGAGTCACCATGGATAGTCACTTCCATTCTTGAATGTATAAACTTGATACATTAGTGGAAGGTGGATGGGATAAATTTCATGGCATGAATTCATGGTCAACCAAAGAGGATGTTTTATGGGAGGTCAAGATCATTGACATGGAGTAGAGTTTGTTATGTGACATGCCCGACCATGATAGGAAGATGAAAAGTTCATGTTAATTCCAATTGTGAACTATCATATGCCTTGATTATTATAGTGTTTGGATCTTATGCTACTATAAAGTGATCAAGATGTTTTATCAAGGTCAATATACAAATGTTTAGGATTGATCCATTATCTACAAGTACCATTTTCACCTTATGTTTGGTAATGTAGGCTTCAATGTATAAGGGTAGGTTATATGATTGACCAAGGGGATATATATCATGTTGGTCAAAGGTAAGTTGATGAATCAAGGAGAGGTGTCCAATAATTACTTGGAATTATGATGGATCAATGTCATTTTAGGCTCTTGATATTGAAGGGTTTTATATAAGATGTCTTTATGAATAATGGATGTTTTGAGAATATCCAAGATAAATATTTGGGTAGGCATTTTCTCAAGTTTTTAGATAATTTTTTATTTCCTTTTAGTGTTAGGAAGATGAGGTATTTGAAAAATCATTTTGATTCATCTAGTTGTGATAGCATAGTTATGACATGATTGTATGTGTGTTTGATGTGATCAACAATTGCATTGTATGAATGGGATGCTTTTCTATAATTGAGGTTATTAGTTTGTGAATTTTTACATTTATTATTTTATGGATGAATTTTATTATTTTTTGCAAAGGGATCCTTATATATCCCCAATTACTAATTTTTAGATTTAGATGCACTTCCTTCAAGATCAATTTCTCCATTATCAATTAGGTCTTAGCTGTAGTTTTTTAGTTTCATGCATCTATTGTTTGAATTCCATTTGATTTTATGAAACTCAAATTATTAATTTTATTTATACCATGTGAATTTCATCTTGATTTCATCAAAGGATTTGGTTTATAGGAAAATAAACATATTTATTGGAACCAAATTATGAAAGACTACTTCCAATGATTCCCCCAAAGGTGTATAATGTCTTCTTTTGATTTCATTTTTTGGTTATCCCCTATGAATGGTTTCACAGAAGGGAAAAAAAAAGATAACACAAACACACAATAGTGGCCTATGATAGTCAAGTGGGAGTGCAACTGAATAGTGGCTCATAAATATAGCTTGAAGGCACATCATGGGTAATCTTAGGGAATTTAATTTTCCCAACACCACCATGTGATTGTGGTTAGGTGGTTCTTAAGCTAGGTTTTAAAAGCTCACTATGGGAGTATTCAATATAAATTGAGGTATGTGAGGCCCAAATCCATGATACAAAGGTGTTGTTGAATGCCTGTGTATTGGTGGTAAACTATCTCACTTCACAAAAACTAGTTAAAACTAAATTTTTTATTATCCAATGATAAAAAAAAATCCAAGGATAATATATAGACCACTAGAACATGAACTTTGGAAATCACTTGTTGATTAAATCCAAGTTGTTAAACCTATAATAAAAATAAAAATAAAAAGGTCTAACCATTACTAAGTTCTAGGATCACCTTGCATTGTGAGGAAAGAACATATGTAGATTAGATCTAGGGATACATAATCTACTGAACTATTTATGATTCACAAGATCAGCTTAAGGCATGAGAGAAGAATATACATAGTTTTTAGTCACACACACAATTAGATAATAAAAATATTTATTTAGGATTTATTGCTTATGTGATTAGGTTGTTCTGATTTCAGGCCTTCTTGTAACATAGTTGCACAACATGTATTAGTAGTTTTTAGATTTTAAAACCTCATCACAAATTTAATAAAAGTTATAAAGAAGTCAAAAATGCTAAAACTTAGATAAAAAATTATATTACGTAGAATAGAAATGTTTGTTACAGAACATAATTGTTAGTAGTCAGAAATGTTGAACTATAGAATAAAAACACTATTAAATAGTACAAAAATGCTAAAATTTAATGAAAAAACACTATAAATTAGTATATAAATGTTAAACATAAAACATAAATGATAATTTTAAGATATAATGACACAAACTATGTAAAAATTCCATTGTTAATGCATAAATGCCATAAGTAATGCAAATACACCAAAGGCAATGCATAAATTATACAAGTAATACATAAATGCCACAACCAATGTAGAGACATCACTATTGTTATAAAAATTTCACTGATCAATACATAAATTCCACTACATGTCTAATACCTACATATAACACATAAATACCAATCCTCAGAACAAAAATAGTATTTTGAATGGCAGGAATGCCAAAACATAGAACATAAATGTTAGTACTCACAAAATGGAAATAAAAGACAAAAATGATAAATAAAATTATATTTTCAAGGTCTAAAATTAGAATCCATAAAACCTTAACACCTGATAAATATAAAAGAGGTTAGAAGAAACAATCTAAATCAAGCAAAAAATTGAAATAGAAAGAAAGGGGAATTCTCCCACCAAGTATGCCAAAAATGTGTATGCTAAAACTTTGAGATTTATTAGAAACTAAGAGTGATTAATTCTTACTCTAAATCACAACATAACCTTTAATTGAGAAAATGAAAGAGGAAAACATAAATTTACCTTCACCTACCAATCGAAGCTCTCATTTGTTGATGTGGATTTGATCATAATTGATGGATTTGTTGTTACTCAAGAATTTGTGCAAAGTTTGGACAACATGCACCTATGAATAATGATGGATAACATGAAAAATATTTATCATTATTTTCCCATGCTCATACTCATGCCAAGATATCTTAATAAAATGTGAAAATTAAGGATGAAGGGATTTCTGATAGATTTTTGGATGGGAGATTGGATGGTTCAGATTAATCTAGATTTATTTGGATATTTTGATTTTGGATGGATGAGATTTGATTTTCATTTAATGAATAAGTTGAGGGAATTTGTTAACTGGTTCAATGATTTGGTTGAGGAGGTTGAGGGAGATGTTTGAATGGTTTAATGAGTTAGTTTCTTGGTTTAATGAATTGGTTGATGCAATTTTTTTGTTTATTTATATTAATTTTTTATCCATGAAGTTAGTTAGGAGTCAATTAACTAATTAATAATGATTAATTTAGCTATTTTTTTATGGGGTGATGCTAGTGGGATTATTTGATTAATGTGATAATGTTAGATGGGGGTCATGTTGTAATTATGGTGACATTAGTGAGGGATAATTAATAATGAGATGGATGAAAAATTAAGGTGGTGAAATTAGGGTGTAAAAAAGGAGCATCCTATAAATTAAGCAACCTTACATTATCCAAAAATGCATATTTTATGTTTTTAAACTTCCAACAGTTGATATTAACTTCATGGAATTAGTCACATTTTAGTATACTTATAGAAAAGAGAGAAAATTGGTTTCATGAATGAAGCAGAGAGTTTATGCTTCATGACAATACCATCGGTTAATTCATGTCTATGTTATCTAATATTTACGAAACTTCTATGGTGGTTAGGCATTTACACTATGTAGGAAGCAATGATTTCACCTAAAATAGTTACATATGCCTAGAAACAACCCAACATTATTCTAATTCCATTTTTGGGTGTTTCCAATATTAAAATAAATTTTAGGAGTCACTAATCAAAGCAAAAAAAAGATGAGAAGGATTTAGAGAAGGTATACTAAAGTGGAGAAGAACTTACAAGTGAGTATGGGGAGCTAAGAATATTAGAGAGTGTGTTTAGTACAACAAAGGGACCGTGTGTGAACATCCTCTTATTTTATTTTAATCTTAAGAAAGAATGTAGCATTGTGTGTGTATTTTATGTACTACCTTAAGAAATAGTAATAAAGTGTGAATTTTGGTTTCAATCTCATGTCTATGTGTGTGTTTGAGTGGTAGGATATAAGGAACATGTTGTCCTTCATTGGGACCTCTATCACTAGTTGCATTAGAGATATTTCCTAATGATCATATGTTATATTCTATTTTATCCATTTCTTATCATCATATACTTATTTTTCCTTTGATTTTTTTGATTCTCCATTTTATCTCTCCCTTCTTTGTGTTTAAATGTTTCCAATCGACATCTTTGGTTGCTCCTATTCTTCTTGTTTACATAGTTTTAACTGGGTTGAAGATGTTTTAAATTAATTCCCCCTTGGGTTATGGCATCAATGGGGTTAAAGGTGTTTTATGTATGTCTAACATTCTTTGCACACCTTCGATTGGTTTGATGATGTTGACTAAGTTTTAGTAGTGAATTTTTGGGTTTTTATTTATACATATCTCATTTATCATTTTCCATAAGTAATACATACATTCCACTCTTATCACACACAATCCATCTTATCAAGAATAACAT
This sequence comes from Torreya grandis, assembly GCA_037957365.1. Classification (NCBI taxonomy): domain Eukaryota; kingdom Viridiplantae; phylum Streptophyta; class Pinopsida; order Cupressales; family Taxaceae; genus Torreya; species Torreya grandis. The sequence goes on from JARHVA010003302.1 coordinate 99,724, forward strand.
GAATTAGGACTTAGGAGATTGCACTTAAGGACAAATAGTTGCATAAGATATTTGAATATTTATAAATAGAATTTGAACAAGAAATGTACACCAAGTATTTGGAGTTCAAAACTAAGGATACTTAGGTCTTATTATTTTCATCTTGAGATCCACCTATAATTTTTTTCACAAATTTATAATTAAACTAAGGGGAATATTGATGAGTTGATAAGTCAACCATGAGTAAGTATCATATCCTTATACTCTTTTTTTAATTTACTTTGGTGAATATGTGTGTGTGTGTGGGTGCATGTGTATACACTATATTAGTATATTATTTTCTTAAATGATTATACTATGTTATGATTCTTAGTGTATGTTGTTGTTGCATGTTTTATTTACACCTCTTGGTTATGACCCTTAGATTAAATAACTTTTGGTTACCACCTTTTATATTGGAAATTTCTTGGTTACCACATAATGGCATTATCTCTATTTTGATCACCCCTCTTACATAATGGATCTAGGTTGGACTTTGTTCTTCAGTTCCTTGCATATATATCCCAATAGTATGGTTTGTAATACAAATTTTACATGAAACTTGTTTATAACCTCATATCTATTTGTGGAACAATATTTTATATTATTATAGGATATTTATATTGTCTACCATATTTTACATACATAAAATTTGGTGAACTCAATGTGAATCCTACCTAGTCACTATGTTGGGTCAATTTAGTGTTTTCTTTTCCTAGTTTCTCAGTGTTAATAGTTTGCTAAACATCATATTATTTATAAATCCCCTTTTTCTTAAGTTTTTAGTTTACCCAATTTGTCAATCATACTTTTTTTTTTCAAATTTATTTTCTTTTATCATCCCTAAAGGTTATCTTTTCAGTCCTTAACAACACCCAATATGAAGCCTACCAATACCTCACCATTTTTTAAGGATTCAATAACAATTATCCTAGATCCATGTCCATGTCTAACATTACTAATTCTCAAAATCCATTTGTTTAAATTTTTTTGTCTACTAATAGAATCTATCTAATGATTGTAATATGGTCATGACCAATTCTTATATAAAAAACACATAAATCCCAACCCCATGGTCAACACAAGATTTAGGGCTATAAATTTGCACCATAAAGAGTTTGATTCTTAGGGTGAAACATAAGACTATAGTGAGTAAACTCAACAAATTAAAAAATTATTAGAATACCATATCAAACACATAGGAAAATATCAACAATAAATCCATGCTCTTATTTTTTTTGATTTCCTTAAGACTCCTAGTGGATTCAATTCTTTTGCAAGATTTGGGGAAATTTAATCATTGAGTTCATCTAATTATTCCTCATCAACCATGCCTAAATTATCTATAAGTATGGCTAGTGTAAAATTAAGTGCTCCAAGTACAAAAATTATTACATATTCTTATCCAACATCTAGTGCTACTCAAACTTCTCTCTATTTGGGATGCAAATCAACCATTCCATTCAATTCAAAATGCACCCAAAACATCTCAAATGATGTTAATGGGGTTATAACAAATGGATTATATGAAAAATTATAGCTCCAATCAATTTATACAACTATAAAATCAACTTTTATAAATGTCTAATCACCCTAAAAAAAATCAATAGGAAATTACAAGTTAATGTCCCCCTATCCCCACCAACCCCCCTCTTAAGGATCATCTTGGTAACATCATCCCTTGACCCCCTTTTTGAAATAAGGTCATTAAAAATATATAAAATAAACCCTTATCTCCTCATATTTCAACCATGAACACCAAGGGAATTACTCCACCCACCACTTATGATGTATCTACTAATCTTACTTTGAATATTAAGGTCTTTAGAAACCTCTACAAAGATTGGTATAAGCTTAACAATAATACATATCCCAAACTACTTTCCAAAACCTTCATGGGTGATGTTTTATAATGGTACATTAAACTCAATCCTAGATCTATCACTAAATTATAGAGCTTAGCGAATGCATTAGTTTAGGAATTTCAATATACCCAAATATAGTTTGAGTGATTGCATCAAGTGTAAAAAAGTTAATAGCAAGCTTGATCATGATTTCATCAATTGATGGGAGTCATTAACTAAAAAATTCAAGTAGAATATGTCCAAATAACATATCTTTAATCTCTTCACCACCACCTTAGAACCCAAATTGCATTACAAATTTAGGTCCTTCTCTCCCAAATTAAAGGAAGAGGCATTTGATTAAGCTAAAATTCATCATTTCATGAGGCAATTTGAGATTCCTCAATCAAAACAGATACATTAATTATCATGAGACCTAATTAGAAAAAACATGTTACTAATGATGGTGTCAATATTGCATAAGTGTAATTTTCATGATGAGTAGGGTCATAATTGCATCCCAAATATATATTTTTTGATGTTTTGAGGGAAAAAGTTTGAGAAATGTATGAAATTTTTGTAGTATAAGTGTGGCATAACTAGGCATTTTAATTTGGGCTAGGTTTGCACCACCCTTGCATGCCATATTTTTACCATTTTTGCATTAAGAATGAAATGAGAAAATTAAAAACATAAATGTAATTTAATTATTTGAATTTTAAAATAATTATATTACATTTTTCTAATTTTAATAAATGTATATATTTAATAATTATATGAATTTATATTTTCAAGTTATTTTTTATATTTATAAATACATATTATGATTTTATTAAAATTTATATTCAAAATTTTACAAAATTTCAATTTGAAATATAATAAAATAATTTTAAATATAAGTAATCATTTAAAATAACAATATTAAAATTCCAAAAAAAATGTTATTAAAATATTACATTCAAATTATTCAAAATATATCAATTTTAAATAAAATAATACAGAATAATTCCACACACAAAAAGGCATAGGTAAGTTAGAGTCATGGATCAAATTATCATATCAAAGATGATAAAATAATTAATTTTTCATTTTCAATATAATGACATGAGATTTTACTATAACTTATATAAAAACTATGAATACATGCTATCATCATCATCATCATCATCATCATCATCATCATCATATTTTGTGAGCTCATTGTCAACATCATTTAGTCTATGAGCTCATTGATTGTAGTTTTTAGACTATACTCTTTTATATATAATTATGGTTTTTCAGAGATGTAGTTGGGATCATCATCATCATCACCCTCTCTAAAATTAGGACCATAAACTAAAAATTATGGCCTATTCACCTAAAATGACATTATTTTATTATTAATAAAACATTCCAAATAAAATTTATGTTAACTAGCTAGTTTTAAGTACAAAACAAATTATTACTAAATAGAAAATAATGTCTTACTAACACAAACCCCATATAAAGTGCCCACTCATTGAATGCATTGGTGATATAATTGATAAAATACATATAATATGAAATATAATATGTAAGAACATGAATCTAGATAGGTAAATAATAGCAAATCACATAGATATGTTGACACAAAAATTCAACATAGAAAACCTCAAAGAAGTAAAAACCCATAATACTAATTATTCATATATTTGAGAAACTTATTTTTCCCAATAAAAATCCTTCATTCTCACTTACTCTCTATATCAATATTATTCACAAATCTCTTCATAGGAATATTTGCCACATGAAAATATTATTATCATGTATTGATATGTGCATTGGTGTTTTTCACCAAAGGGGTAAAACCCTATTTATGATAGGAATGAGGGGAGGTGACCCTTTTAATCTATGGGCCCAACCTTTCCCCTTGAAAATTTTACACAATCGATAAATAATAAATAAATATGTTTTATTATTTATTACACAAAGTTTTTAACCCATGATAATAAATAATAAATCATTATTATTTAATTACCCAATATGTACTAAGGGTCTATAATAGTACCACTTAAAAATTAAATGTTCTAAGACTCCTTAATTCTAAGTGGGGATAAATTCCATAGTAACCTTAATACAAAAATTATACTATGTACAAATTTGAAGGATTTAAAAACCTTCATCATGCCAAACATCACTTTTTTAAACAAAAGGAATTATAATCCATAAACTACTCAAAGTAAGTTTTGTGATATAGGAATTTGACTCAAGAGAGGATGATTAGTATGGTGTTAATTTCAAAATGAAAATAAAATGAAAGAAACACACTAATGGCATACATATCTAGGCCTAGATACTAGGGAGAGCTTAATTAACAAAAGTAAATTAAAAACACAACTAAAAAGCAAGAAATCAAATACAAAAGTTCCTTCACCTTCCTTGGATGTTTCAAATGCCTTTGTAGTGGTGGCTTGCTCAGCTTGTGCTCATAAAGTCCTTGGTAATGGAAGCTTGACAACCTTCATCTCTCCTTAGCACCTTTGGCTTGTGGCTTGAATTGGCTTGGAATCAATTTGGCATTATAACACTAGTTTCTTGAAGCTTTTGGAAAAATTTGGCATTATAAATTTGCATCAAAAAAGCTTAGACATGATGTTGTGAGGCCTCCTATTTATAGATTTTTGGATTTAATTATAATCAACCTCAGCCATCCATCCCAAGATTGAGATGTGTGGTTGAGGATTAATTCAATTTTTGGAATTATGTTTGTAATTATCCTCATCATGGAATTATAAGAAAGGGTAATTAAGAGGCATGGAGGGCATCATGGAGGGTATTGATGAGGCATGGGATGCATGAATCCTGATATTTGTGGCATTTATGACCTAGGGATGTCTTCTCAAGAAATGAGATCACTTGGTGATGCAAATAGTTAATATTCATTTCTAAAAATAAGTATTCAACAAGTTTCTATGGAATTTTTGATTAGGTCTTGATTTGGGTTAATTAGTTCTTAAGCATGATTAAGCACTTTGTGCATAAATTACTCAATTTGATCAGAATGCCTTGTTATTGGTCCTAAATTTGATTGGATTGGAATTGGAAGTTTACATCAGATGTGTTAGATGCATATTTCCATTTAGGATATTTCTAGCAACAAATAACAAAGACATATATCTTGTGCAAAAGATTTGATAAGAAAGAGTAGTCCAGAGCACGTGGTTGTAAAATTAACATTTTGACTTGAAATGATCTGATCAAATTTAGCTAGCCTATAAATTGTGTTGGCCCATTTAGGGATACCCTAGCCAAAATTAGCACTTGAATATTTCAATTTTACTTCATTTAGCATGTTTTCATTTTTTTAGGCCAAATTGTGCATGTTAGGTGGGAACTAGCCAAAAGCCTGGTTGGAGGTTATCGATGACTAGTTTTAGGTGTCTATAGTTTACCCCTATTTGAGAAGATGTTACAAACCATAGGTAAAGCAATGTCTTCTCAAAGAATGAGAGATGGCCTGTATGCTAAAAAGAAGAAGATAATTAAGGAACAAAGCTCCAAATGATTTTGGGAAGCCTATGATGATGCCCCCTTGAGGAAGTGGCTATCACATTTGTTGATGGATGGTCCCTCAAAAAGAAACAAGAATAAATGTGGAAGTAACCCATGGTTGAGATTAATTCTTATGAGAGAATGCTTGCATGCATTGATTTAAAAAGGATGCTAATTTTTCCAAAGGTGGTTATAATCATGAATAAAAGTCAAAATAATGATTTGCTCATAGGCGATTATAATCATTAAGCAAACTTGGATTAGGTAAAACTAATGATGCCCCAGTTAGGGATGATTAGCAAGTATAACTCAAGGATATAACTTGGAATACAAATTAAAGATGAGCGAGTGAAAAGTGATGAAATAATTGAATATAAAAATAAAATTAATTAATAGAATGATTTAGTTGTACCTACCAATGAGGAGATGCTCATCCTGATTAATAATGATATAAATAGAATGGTCAAATGAGTTAATTTGATCGAGGGTGGGATAGGAGGATTTTCCAAGGTGCCAAGGAGAAACTTCTATGGCTCCATTGATTTTAGACTTTCTTGAAGTTGATTTTTGCTATAGCATGTAATGGTAGGCTTTATGATAGAACACCATGAAGACTTGGCCAAAATATGCATAAGGACTGACTCCTGATCCAATAAACACTTGAAAATAATGCACCAATGATAAAAACCATGATGACAATGTTGATGTATGAATATGGATAGACTCAAGAATAATGTGCTCAAGGAATCACCCAATGAACGCATATAGATCGAGTCAAGGAAATAGTGTTAAAAGCAAGCAAGCAAACAAGAAAATAAACAAACAAACAAATAAACAAATAACCTAAAATAAATAAATAAATAAATAAATAAATAGAAATATTGAAAAGAAAAGCAAAATAAAGCATCCTAACAATGATAATGCCCCAATAAGGCAGATCAAGGATAACTGACTAGGCTTAGACAAGATAAATATTTTTGGATTTTGAAATATTATGAATGTTTTTGGCACTTTGAGGTATCTTAACTTGTTATATAATGATAAGATACTTGCTCACAAAATGGAAAGAGCATTTAACTTAGGTTACTCACAAAATGGTGAGAATGTTTGGCTTAGGTTGCTCACAAAATAGTGAGAGCGTATAGAAAGGGGGACTGAGGTAACCTCAACATGAATTTAATATGACCTACATAGTCCTAAAATGACCTAAAGTCATAGTAATTCTATCCACACAAAAGGTGGGGAAAAATCAACTAGGTCCCAATAAGTTCTCAAATATGGCAAATGATCAGTCAAATAAAAATAATGAAGGCAAGATGATGCAATAATGCATGGTAAATAAGTGTTGCCCCTAGTTTGACCATAGGTAGTTATAACTAAGATACAATGGCAGGTCAATGATACTAATTTTACCATAAGTGATTATAATTCGTATCAAGATTGGTGAAACATTGATTTGCCCATAGGCAGTTATAATCAAGCTCATATAAACAAACATGGATAGGATGAAAGATATCTTACCAGATCCACTGTCACACTACTTTTATAAACTATCATTATAAACATAAATTGGATATATTTTTAAAACTTAATTGGAATCCCCCCAAAAAAGGTGTGGGAATAACCAAAGGAACCAAGATCAAAATAGGATTGGATAGGACAACTAAAAATAAGTTTTAGTCTAGATAGGAATGGAATGATAGGATGGTTTGGTCTTGTTAAGGATAATGATAATTTTTGATATATTGGATAAACTGGTAAGAGGATTTCCCCTAAGTGATGGGGTGAATGGTTGGGTACTTTGAAAATGGAAAATGAATATGTAACAATGGTAATGGCATGGAAATGAAATAGTATGGTACATATTTTTGGCCTGGGTATTGTTTTTGATTCTATTATTCTTGATGATGGGGAGATGTACACCCTAATCAATAAATGATACAAATAAAATACTCGATCATGTTAATTGATACCCCAAACCTCATCTAAATAACTACTTTATTAAAAGTGGCATGTAGATTTGGTTGCCAAGAATGCCTTTGTGACCTTCCTTGGTCATTGATTATGATTCCTTTAAATGTCAAGACAAGGTATCTTTGTAGCCTCTACAAAGAAAAGTGAAACAATGGATGGTAAATAGGGGAAAATAATGGATGGTAGGTTTGATTGTGAAATGTAATAGTAGATGATAATGGAATGTATAATGGTGGGGAAATAAATGAAGATCAAGACTTTCAGTCACACATAATGCTGTTGATGCCAGATTTGATATAATTTTGGTTGTGGTGGGGCCGAAGACTTGTTATCTTGATAAGACCACCATATTTTTCTATTGTTTGATTTTGAGAGTATCTACCATCTAATTAGGCTATAGATAATAATCTATTTTGATTTGATCTTTGATTTTGTCTTTAGTAAATAATGAAGAACTTTTGTGCTCAGCTATTGGTGCCTTGATGAGGTTTTCACCAATGAAGTTATCTTGATTGTCTCATAGAACCTTTGATAATTTTTCACTAAGGAATGTTGAATTTTTACTTTGATCATCTTTTATCACTTTAAAAGAATTCTCACTAGAAGATGCTGAGTTTTGACTTTGATTATCCCCTAACACCTTTGAAAGGTCCCACTAGGAGAGTGTTCTACTACATGAATATTATCTTGGCCTCCTTGCTCTTATTCAACTGTTATGTCACCATGGATGTAGTTCAAAAAAGTGTGAATCTATTAGTCTCAATTGACACTTGTGGGAGATGAAATGTCAATAATATGGCTATCTTGGTTGATGGTAATGGCCTGTGGAATGGTAATGGAATGGGGAGAGGTTGTATAATCCTCATAAAATATATTAAGAGAACTTGTGTCGATGCTAAAGTACTCATATTCAAAAACTATATAAGGATCATAAATATATTTGAATTGATCTATGAGGCATGCATAACCAATGTCATAATAGCCATGAATATACTCTTCTTCTAAATCTGATTCTAACTCAAGGGACTCTAAATTTAATGTCACAACTAATGTTGATTCTAATTTTGATGCTAAATATGATGTCAGTTCAAGAATAGAACCTAAATCTAACTTTGATTCTTCATCTGATGATTACTCTATTATAATGATGTCTTATTTAATTCTTGGTGTTGGATAAGTAACAACCTATAATGGCATAATGGGCTTCACAAAGACTAGTTTGTCAAAGTGAGACTCCTCTAGGATGGGAAAAAGTTAAAAAGACAACTCCTCATAGATTGGCTTGTCAATAGGAGGCTCTTGAAAAACAAGCACATGGTTGAGGTAATGATTTTCCAAAATGTGGTTATAATCATTAAAAAATGGCTTAGCAAAGACTAGCTCATCAGAGTGAGACTCCTTAATAACTGGTATAGGATCAATAGGCAATTCATCATAGGTTAACTTATCACAAATGGTTGGTTCAATAAAATATATTGGATTGGTTGGTTCTCTTGGCCTTGGCTTCTAATGAGTTGGAAAATACTAGTTTTGAACATAACTTGGTCTTTGAATGATTGGATTAGTTGATGTTTAGATGGGATTGGTACTAGATAAGGAATGGTTCATGGTTGGATAATGGTAGGGCATTAGGAATCATGATTGTTCACATGAGCCAAATGAAAAAGTCTTGAGATGGTAATACTAGGTTAGTGTGGAGCTTGATTTCTTGCACAAGCTAAAAGACTAGGTACTTGAATGATGAAGGGGCATTGTGGAGCTTGGTTTCTTGCACACACCAACAGACTAGGTCTAGGAATGGTAATGGTATCCCTTGGATATTGTGGAGCTTGATAGCTCATATAATCTAAAGGAGGGTTAGGGGTAGTCGATGATCAGATAGAAAAAAGACATCATGAAATGTGATTTCTTGTATAAGAAAAAGCATCTAAGCATTCCTTATAAACCATATCATCCCAATCGTAGGTTGGCTAATAAGCTAGTTCTTGACTTTATTTTATGTACTAATTATTGTAAAGAGGGTATCAATTCATATCCCAGACAACATTATCTATAGTTGGATTTTCAAAGTCCTCTTCACAAGCCTCTTCATACTAATCAAGGTCTTGAGTTGGATCATAAGTTATTTCATGACTTTGTTCCCCTGAATGATTAATATGAGGTAGATAGAAATATATCTCACAAACCATATTAACATCATTGGGGTCTTTAAAAAATCCATAAAAGTCATTTTGTGCATCCATTCTATCATAATTTATATTTTAAGTGAATCCATCATAAGTGTAGTGAGACATGTCCACGTAAATGATGAAAGCTATGAAAAAAAAAGGCTTAGGGTTCTACAAACTCTCAAAATCTATGTCCAAAGGACAAATGGTTCAAACTTGGTCTAACTTAGTCAAAAGGTGGAGTTGTATCTCTAATGTGGTTTGAAAGTGGAGTTGTATCTCTAAAATGAATTGTGCTAAGACTTGGCATAAAAAAACCTAACGTCAAATGTCACATGCACAAATGGTCAAGCATCTGAATAAAAACCAACATGTCAAAGTTCTAGGTCAAAATGTTCCAAACAAGGTCTAAACTAGGAAAAATAAAAGTCGAGTTACTAGGTCTTTTATCCAAATGTAGAGTCAAAAGCTAGGCTCAAATAAATAGGCATGTGCTAGGACTTTTGGATAAATAACATCAAAAGTTAGACTTGAAATAAAGGCTGATGTGATTTGATTTAATCTAAAAAGTTTGGAAACAACTTTGACATAGACCTGAAACATGGAATCAAACATAAACATGATCAATTGGCATGAGGTATAAGACAAAAGGCTCTTTGAGAAAGGTTGTGTTCTCCAAAATAAAGGCACAAACAATGATAAGATAGGTATTAAAAAAACAAACCATCAATAGTTTTTCATATTTGGGTAAATGATTAACCAAAGTTATACAACCCAAAAGAGAAAGATATGTGCATCATCCCCATGAATTGAGACCTAAACAAAAATCAATCAATATTTAGATCCAAACTTAACAAGGCTAATTGAAAACTAGGATTTGACTAAATAGACTAGAAAATATTGGAAAACATGACGACATAAGTCAAAGGTCCAAATGGTATACACAAAGTGGTTTGAAATAAATAGTTTTGATACAATGGTGAACAAGTCTTGAAATAAATTGAACAGCCTAATGACATAAGCATACTCGAATGATGTAGTCAATGTTATGTTTCAAAAGACTTAAAAGACTCAAAATGTTTTGACATGATTTGGACAATATAACACTACCCTTCACAACTCAAAAGCATTATTTTGACATGGCTTATGAACAAACAAACAAGTTTTATCCTTAAATCATACCAAATAAATAATGACCAAAATACACTAATTATAATCGTTCAAATCCTAGCAAGGGTATGCCATGATGGGGTTTACTAAACTAGCAAGGTTTCAATCATTCTATGGGAATCAATTACATAATGACTTTCACATCGAATGGTGTAAAAGATAAGCACATAAATTAGGTGACCATGAAATTAGCTAGTTGTAAAAAGGTCTAGTACTTTTTACAACCACTATATCCTAGTGTTCGCTCAGTGTAGTGTGATATCCAAATATAGATACATCCCATGTGAAAATATAAAGGAGCCAAATGAAGTCAATACTAAGAGGTGAAATTTTGCGTAAAAGCTTCCCTAAAGAACTTGTGGGAGGTAATGATGTCCCCCTCACAAGCCAAGATGCATAAAAATAAATAAAACATGAAAGTAACAAGACTTTAGGGTCATTTTCAAGGTCACTCAAACTTTGATGAGTTTCTGAGAAGTGTTTTAGATGACATTCTTTCTAAGCCTTGGACTAAGCTATTTGCAATAGGAATGGCACTTTTGATTCTAAGGGTTCCCTATAGGGGATAAATGGAAGAGCATACATGTAACATTCCTCTTTTTGCCAAATAAAATCCAACTAAACAACTATTGCAAGAAAGAATTGACAAGTGTGTTCAATTTTAAACCTAAAATGAAATATTTGGTTGTGTTCATTTGACCCCTTGGTCTTAGTTTCAAACTTTGAAAACATTCACCAAAAACATCTAAAAAATTCTTTGTTAGAGACCAAAACAAAGTTGCTAATCAAATTTTAAGTATGTAAATTTGATTTAAACATATTTTGAGCAAATATCCCACTTGGTCCTATAGCAAAATTGTTAGCATGTCCTTTAGATTTTAAGCTCTTTTGAGTTTGAATTAACAAACTTTGAAAACATAGCTCTCAGGTCTATATTTTTGGAAAAAACATAGTGACCAATATCGATTGTTACCACCAACATCGGTTATGGCCAACTGAGATCTAACCGATGTTGACTTTGCTGACCAACATCAATTAATTTAGGTAACTGATGTTTGTATTTCTGTTGATGTTGGTTACTATGTAAAAATTGTGGAAACCAAAAATGGCAAAATAAAATTAGAAAATCAATTTTTAAGAGTTTTAAAAGCTTAAATAAATATTTTAGAGTTGTAAAAGGATCTCCTTCAGGGGTGGGATGCATCTAGTCCCACCGAGCATGCCATATGTGATCTATGAATTTGACTCAAGAGAGGATGGTTAGTATGGTGTTAGTTCCAAAATGAAAACAAAATGAAAGAAACACACTAATAGCATAACATATCTAGGCATAGACACTAGGGAGAGCTTAGTTAACAAAATAAAATTTCAAACACAAATAAAAAGCAAGGAATCAAATACAAGAGTTCTTTCACCTTCCTTAGATTCTCCAAATGTCTTTGTAGTGGTGGCTTGCTCGGCTTGTGCTCATGAAGTCCTTGGAAATGGAAGCTTGAAAACCTCTATCTCTCCTTGGCACCTTTGGCTTATGGCTTAACTTGGCTTGGAATTAATTTATCATTATAACACTAGTTGCTTGAAAGTTTTAGAACCAATTTGACATTATAACTTTGCATCAAAAAAGTTTAGAAATGATGTTGTGAGGCCTCCTATTTATATATTTTTGGATTTGATTAGAATCAATCTCAACCGTCCATCTCAAGATTGAGATGTGTGGTTGAGGATTAATTCAATTTTTGGAATTATGTTTATAATTATCCTCATCATGGAATTGAAATAATGGGCAATTAAGAGGCATGGAAGGCATCATGGAGGACATTAATGAGGCATGGGAGGCATGAATCTTGATATTTATGGCTTAGGGATGTATTCTCAAGAAATGAGGTCATTTGGTGATGCAAATATTTAATATTCATTTCCAAAAATAATTATTCAACAAGTTTCCATAGAATTTTTGATTAAGCCTTGATTTGGGTTAATTAACTTTTAAGCATGATTAAGCACTTTGTGCACAAATTACTCAATTTGATCAAAATACCTTGTTATTAGTCCTAAATTTGATTGGATTAGAATTAGAAGTCCACATCAGATGCATTGGATGTGTATTCCCATTTAGGATGTTTCTAACAATAAATAACAAAGGCACATGTCTTGTGTAAAATATTTGATAAGAAAGAGTAGTCAAGAGCATGTGGGTGCAAAATTGGCATTTTGACTCAAAATGATCTGATCAAAGTTAGCTGGCCCATAAATTGCATTGTCCTATTTAGGGATACCCTGGCCAAAATTAGCACTTGAATATTTCAATTTCACATTATTTAGCATGTTTTAGTGTTTTTAGGCCAAATTATGAATTTTAGGTGGAAACTAGCCAAAAGCCTAGCTGGAGGTTATCGGTGACCAGTTTTATGTGTCTACAGTTTACCCCTATTTGGGAAGATGTTACAAACCATATACAAACTAATGCATTATAAAATAATGAGAGATTACCTGTATGCCAAAAATAAGAAGATGATTAAAGAACAAATCTCTAAATGATCTTGGGAAACTTATGATGATGTAAGAGTTTTAAAGGCTCAAATAAATATTTTAGACTTGTAAAAGGATCTCCTTCAGGTGTGGGATGCATCTAGTCCCATCAAGCATGCCATATGTGATCTAGTAATTTGACTCAAGAGAGGATAGTTAGTATGGTATTAGTTCCAAAATAAAAACAAAATAAAAGAAACACTTAAATAACATAACATCTCTAGGCCTAGACACTAGGAAGAGCTTAGTTAACAAAAGAAAATGATAAACACAACTAAAAATCAAGGAATCAAATACAAGAGTTCCTTCACCTTCCTTGGATGCTCCAAATGCCTTTGTAGTGGTGGCTTGCTTGGCTTGTGCACATGAATTCCTTGGCAATGAAAGCTTGACAACTTCCATCTCTCTTTGGCACCTTTGGCTTGTGGCTTGACTTGGCTTGGAATCAATTTGACATTATAACACTAGTTTCTTGAGGCTTTTGGAACCAATTTGGAATTATAACTTCGCATCAAAAATCTTAGAAATGATGTTGTGAGGCCTCCTATTTTAAGATTTTTGGATTTGATCAGAATTAACCTCAGCCTTCTATCTCAAGATTGAGATGTGTGGTTAAGGATTAATTTAATTTTTAGAATTATGTTTGTAATTATCCTCATCATGGAATTTTAATAAGGGGTAATTAATAGGCATAGAGGGCATCATGGAGGGCATTGATGAGGCATGGGAGGCATGAATCTTGATATTTATGACATTTATGGTCTAGGGATGTCTTCCCAAGAAATGAGGTCACTTGGTGATGCAGTTATTCAATATTTATTTCCAAAAATAAGTATTCAAAAAGTTTATATAATTTTTTTTATTAGAATTTGATTTGGGTTAATTATCTCTTAAGCATGATTAAGCACTTTGTGCACAAATTACTCAATTTGATCAGAATGCCTTGTTATTAGTCATAAATTTGATTGGATTGGAATTGAAAGTCTACATTAGATGTGTTAGATACGCATTCCCATTTATGATGTTTCCAATAATAAATAACAAAGACACACATATATTGTGTAAAATATTTGATAGGAAAGAGTAGTCCAAAGTACATAGGTGCAAAATTGACATTTTGACTTGAAATGATCTGATCAAAGTTAGTTGGCCCATAAATTGCATTGCCCTATTTAGATATACCCTAGCCAAAATTGGCACTTTAATATGTCAATTTCACATCATTTAGCATGTTTTAGTGTTTTTAGGCCAAATTATGTGTTTTAGGTGGAAACTAGCCAAAAGCTTGGTTGGAGGTTATCAACAGCCAATTTTAGGTGTCTACAAGTTTGGGCTAACATGATAATGAGACTACATCTCGTAGTTTCTGATAAATAATAAACCAAGAATATTTTAATCTTTTTATAATATAAGGATGTCCATAAAAATGTATGCTTCTAAATATTGGGCACACTGTAAACTCAAAATTTATGAAAATTAAAAAAATCAAATATATTGACTTATTACAATGCTTTACAATGAGAAGAAGTATAGAAAAGAAGAAGGAACACATGTTCATTATTAAGTGAAATTGTCATACACACTCCCTTTCAATAGCAAATTTGAGAAACTTAACATTTCACTAAATTAACAAAAAATGGTAGCACCAAGTGGTTTTGTAAAGATATCTGCCACTTATTCATCTGTATAATAGAATTGCAGATTAATATCACCATTAAAGAATTTATCTTAAATAAAATGCACATGAAATTAAATATATTTAGTTCATTGGTACTAAACTAGATTTTTTACTATAACTATATACATTTGGTTATCACATATAAAGGTGATACTATGAGAAAAATCTAAATGAATTTTTCCTAACAACCTTCATAGCTACATGGCTTTTTAGTAGCTTTCATAGCACTTCTATACTGTAATTCTATATAAGATATATAAATAATATATTATTTTTTATTTCTCCAAGTGATAACACCGGCAACAAGCTTAAACACATATCCAAAAGTAGATTTATGATCTATAGTATCACTAACATGGTTAGCATCAAAATAACCATATAATTTAGCATTATCAATAAAAGAATAAAATAAATTAAAATTTATAGTTTTTTTGATATACCAAAGTATATATTTTTTAATTTATAGTGATAAAAAAATGGATCCTACATGAATCTAAATGTAACACCTACAACATATGAAATATATGTCTTAGTAGTGGTTATATAAATCAAACTATCAACAAATTGTCTATACAGAGTGGGGTTAGCTTTGTCACATGTAGTTTTTGGATCAAGATTAACACCAACTTTAATAGGAGTAGTTGTAGGCTTATATTCAAGTATATTAAACTTAACAAGAAGATTATGTGTATACTAAAATTGTGATATAATAATTGAATTTTTATCCTAAAATATATCTATTCATAAAAATGATGAATAATTTTTAAATCAATAATTTTAAACATTTGATTTAGTTTATATTTATACTTGAAAATTAATCTAATTAAATTTTTAGTAATGAGAAGATCATCAACATATAATACAATTAAGATTAAATGACCATTTTAAAATTTAACAAAGAGATCATTATCATAATAACAATTAGAAAAATTTAATTCTCTAAAATAACTAGTGATTTTAGAATACTAAATTTGAGGAGCTTATTTTAAATCATAAAGATATTTAAACTTACCCATAAACTTATTTGTTAGGATCAGTGAAACCTTTAGGCTGGTTCATATATATATTTTCTTCTAAATAACCATTTAGAAATACATTTTTGACATTAATTTGGTGTATAATTTATCCATTTTGAGTTGTAAGAGTAATAAGTAATTTAACGGTACTCATATTTACTATATGAGCAAAGGTTTCAACATAGTCAATCCTGAGTTTTTGAATAAACCCATGAGCAACTAATCTTACTTTAAATTTTTAAATTTTACCAATTGAATTATATTTGATTTTATAAAGCCACCTATATGTATTTTAGGCAGAGGTGGGACAAGATCCCAAATCTAATTTTTAATTAATGCATTATACTTATCTTGCATAACAACTTTACATTTATCATCTTGAAAAGATTCCTCAAAATATTGAGGTTCACATTCATACATAATCATTACATCATGATAATAATATTGACTTCTCATCAATTTATTAAGAATATCAAGAGTATAATATTGTATTAGGGATTATACCCATTTAGGTATTTTATATTTAACATAAAACTCAATAGGTTCTACAGATTCTAAGTTATCCAACAAAGGATAAACTTCCTCTTGGGCTTCAGTTTCATCATAAGGAGAAACATGAGATTTAGGTTCATCAAATGAAGAATAATGAGGGAATTCTACAGAGGGTTCATATTTTTTTAAAAAAGATAATAACATTCCTATTCTTAATGATTTGTCTTTTACATGGATCATACACTCTTAATCTTTTATTTTTACCTCCATAAACTAAAAATCTATATGAATAAGAGGTTGGATCAATTTTCTTTCTTTTAACTTTAGGAACAAATATAGAAACAAGACTACCAAAGATCCTAAGATGAGCTACACTAGATTTATTATAAGACCACATTTATAAAAAGGTAGAAAGATGTAAAGCTTTATTAGGGACTCTATTCAAAATATACACATCAATATTCATGGTTTCAACCCATAATAACTTAAGAATATTTGTAGAATGTAACATTATTCTATTTATTTCAATAATAGTGTAGTTTTTCATTTTAGCAATACTATTTTACAGTAGAAAATAGAGAGTTTTTAGTTACTTTTAAATACCACAACTAATACAAAAAGAATCAAATTATTTACTAATATAATCATCACCATTAGTATATCTTAATGAATTTAGATAATACTTCAAATTTGTTATTTATAAAATATGATCAAATCATTATAGTATGATCATCAATAAAAATAACAACATATAAATAACCATTAAGAGATGTAACTTCAATGGGTCATATAATATCACTATGAATTAATTCTAAAATATGTGAAGAATTTACATCACGATTCTTGTAAAATGGGTTAGAAAGCTACTTATCATATAAGTATCCCTCAAAAGATTCATGATGAGATGAAATAGAAGGAAGACCAACAACAATATTATGATAATATATATCATATAAACTTTTAAAATTAACATGTTATAATCTTTCATGCCATAATTGTGATTAATTACTACTATGTGATGAAAGACAACATGTATAAAAAGAAAATATGTATAAATCATTTTTTTAAACACCTCCAGTAATCAAGGAATCAAATTGATTTCTAATAGACTAGTTATATTTAAGCAAAGTTATAATGAAATTATCATTCGTAATTTTAGAATAGGATAATAATTTTTTTAAGTTTAGACACATAGAAAATACATTTAATAACAATATTTACAAATATTGCTTTTTCTTGCTTAGTAGCTTCTACAGATGAATTATCTCATGGATAAATATTTTCAAAAATATCTCTAATATTAGATAAAATATGAGATAAAAAAGTCATAGGATGTGATGCACCACTATCTAACATTCATTTAGTTTCATTAGAAGCAAACAAATTAGCATATAAAATAACAACATTAGAATTATATTCTTGATTATTATTATGATTCTTTTGATAGTTTTGGTTTGATTTCTTCTCTTTTTTATTTTTAGAGGTATTATGATTAACTTTATTTTTGTGTTTATAACTATTTTTCCTTGTATGACCAAATTTGCAACACATGACAATTCTCATTAAACTTAAGTTTATGATTCTTATTACTATATTTTTTGCTCTTATTTTTGCCATTTACAAAATTAGGGTTAGATTTATAGTTCTTAGAAATAATATTGAGAGACAAAAGTTCCTAAGTGACATTCTCTTTAGAATTAAAATTTGACATCACTTGCTCTTCTTGAAGTAGAAGTGTAGATACAGTAGTGAGGTCAAGGATATCTTGCTCTGTTTGATATTTTGAACTAAGAAGATAAATAAAATTATGAAAATGTTCATGAATATTAAGTTGAATAATGAAATATAAAATCTTATCTTGAATAATATTACAATCATAATTGTCTAACTAAGATTTAATATTTTTTATTTTAACAATAAAATTTATAACTTTTTCATCACCTTTCATAGGTGTAGTAAGCAATTCAAGAATCAAATTAATAATCTTAGAGAGATAAGTTCCATTGTGTATAGACTCAATGAGTTTTCAAACATCGCTAGAAGACTCTTGATTGTAAATATGGAGAAGGAAATCTCTATAGTTCACTTGCACATTAAATTTTTCATAAATTAATATAAACATATAAATAAATAAAATAGATTATTCAAACTAATTTTGTTGCCATATATATCACCTAATCCCCATCAACACCTTTACCAAAAATGTTTCAATAATTTTCACATTATAGTAGGTGTGACCAAAATATTTTTTAATAGAATAAATCAATCATTTTTCACACTCAAATGTTTAATATTTGAATTCTAGGTGTCAATTTTCTTCAAACAAGATCTTGGCTTGGAATTTTTTTAATTTTTATTTTATGTTAATAGATGAAACAAAATAATGAAAATAAAATAATTTAAATAGTTTTTAAAATTTTGATAAAAACTAATTAAGAAATTTAAATAATTTTTTAAATTAAAAAATAAAAATAATACTTAATTTGAACATCTGGAAATGTTTTTATTTGATTATTTACATATGATCCCACATATAGAGTGCCCAACACTTGATACTATACTCTTTTACTATCAGATGAGATGGTTGATCCTTATTAAAATCAAGTGGAAAATCTATATTCTCTTCTTAGTTCTACATGAAACACCTCTTCAAGGTTTGTGGTGGTGGTCTCATGTTGTTTCAATTTGTGGGCACATAATTGATAAGGTTGTGAGAAAGGCAAGAAATATGAGGATGTAAAACTATACAATAAATTTAAAACTAAAATATAAAACATGAATAAAAATTTCACAACATGACTACAAAAAAGATGATATAAAATTAAAAAATACCTCCTTTTTCCCTTGAAGCACACAAAATACAATGGGTCATCTTAGGGATCTCAACATTTGTATATTATCAAAGCACCTTTGAATATTGGCATACATATGATCTTCAAAGAATACAATGAGTATGGTAGTGAGGGGTGTGGTATTCCTCTATATCTCATGTAGTTGTTTCATGAACACTAGTTCCCTCACACCTCACACTATGCAATGTCATTTTCAAAAACATAAAGCTATGGTCACATGGATATTTGTTTTTAGGTACCTAATATTAAACATTATTTTTTTATAAATTATATGTCTTTAATAAATAATGTCACTCAAATAATTATAATTTAATAGATAAGGAAAAAACATTAATTTTTTTTACTTTCTATGCATTGTATAGTTTTGTTAGTGGTTTTCGTAGGGTTTTTGCTTGGTATTTTTGTGAGGGTTTTCATAGAGTTTCTTCTTACTATTTTTACTAGTGTTTTAGGGTTGAGGGTTTTTACCTATTATTTTCACTACAATTTTTGGTTCTTTTTTGCTATAAAAATAAGCTTTTTTGTTTAATATTTTTTGTAGGGTTTGTTCATTATTGTTTTTATTATGGATTTCCCAAGGGTTCTGCTTGTTATTTTTGTTAAGATTTTGGTAGGGTTTATATGTGCTATTTTTATTTGTTGGTTTTGTGAAGTTATACCTATTGGTTTTTCTAGGACTTCTACCTTTTTTACACTTAAAAAACTATATTTTTCATTATTTTTTTCTTATGATAATAATATAAATAAAATTTTCCTTCTATCTCTGAAGTGTTTCAAGAATTATTCTTCCTTTTTCTCTTCTAGCACATTATCTTCATTGGATATACATTGATGTCATATCCATACCCTTATTCCTCTTCCACATTCTTCTTCAAATGGCATCTTATCTTTCCCTCTCATTTATTTTCCTCCTCTACATTTGACTCTTGACAATTTATATATGGGCTCTCTTAATTTCTTAACCTATCTTTTTTCCTTTTGACTTGTCTATCTATCTATTAAAAAAGAATAAATTGGAAAAGGGGA